>CAUYQV010019736.1:0-12893 GCA_963574575.1 Galagoides demidoff | reverse complement strand
AACTGGGTACAGGAGCCTTTCATTGGGGAAGGATTAGTTTCTGTCTCTCAGGATGCCAGCCGCGACCTGGCACCGCAGGGCGCGGGCCCCGGACCTGACGCCACAGGGCGCAGATGGGGCTGTTTCAGCTGCTGTCCTGATTTTTTCCTGGCTGATACCGTGGTTCTGGATTATACTTCCAATCCAACTGTTCCCCTCTTTGCTGCTCACCCTGCGCTGCTTATCCGTGCAAGGATGCCACGCGGAAGGGATTCAATAAGCCCATTCTCACCTGAAATCACCAGGAGAGTTGACTCAGGGGTGCATCACCTCCGCCATCTTGCTCCGCCTCTCCCACATTTTCAAGATCTATTGCATACCAAAGTGACCATAGTTAATGATAATATATAGTTTAAAATTCCTTAAAAAATAGATTTTAAATATTCTCACTACAAAAAAAATAAGGATGTAAAGTAATGGTTGTGTTACCTTGACATAATCATTCCACATATGTACATTTATCAACACATCACATTGTAGCCCATAGGTATATACAATTACTATCTATCAATTAAAAATTAAAATTAGAAATGAATCATATGGAAGCTGGTCACCCTCATGTTTATGATGTCATGGTGTAATATGGTTTATGCAAAATTGTTGCTATTTTCAACACAAAACAAAGAAGTGATGTTCACACACTGGGTAGCAACATTTGAGGTAGTGGGTAAGCATGACAGACAGGGAGGTTTGAGGAACAGGGAGGGGGATGCTCCTGGTGCTCTGCCCTGGTCCATTCCAATGATGCATCCATGGTTGAGCATGCAGCCCACCTCCAGGGGCAGCCCACAGCCAACAATTGACTCATACCCAGGTGAGGCACTAAGGCCTTGCCCCAAGATAGCTCAACAGTATGGTGCACACTCCAGGTTCCCCAGAGTATTATGCAAAGGTTAGACTCCTGAGACCACCTCATTTTTTTACCTCCATTTCCTGTCCTTTCCTGTGTCCTTCTTCTGAGAGTACCTCCCAACAAATCACGTGCACACCAATTCCCATTCCCAGCAAATCAAATGCATCCCAACCTCTACCCACCAACAATTCAAATGCATCCCATGCCTACCCACCAACAAATAAACTGCAGCCCAAGCTACCTGGGAAAGAGGGAAGCAATGACTTTAAGATGTTTCTCTGTATTCTATGAATGGAATCCCTCATTCCAGTAATAATGTTTCTGTGATACTTTAGATAATTGCCTTTTGCTTATTTCTTGGGTGTTGGATTTCTTGGGTGGGTTGGATGTTTATATCTTGGATCTTGGATTGTTGGATCTTCAAAGAAGCACCACCTCCCTAAGACTGAGCTATGAGTTGCCTGGCTTCCCCATTAGAAGTTCTATGAAGGAAAGATTGTGTCCATTTTTGTTCACTGCTATATCCCTAGAACAGCACACATCCTGTCACTAAATAATAATTTACTGTTCCTTGAAGGATGGAAATATTTAGAGACCTTTTCTCTCAAATCCCATGATGGCCTGAATATACCCCCAAATGACCAAATAATAAATCGCCCCCTCTGTCAGACTTTGGGGCTTCAGTCAAAACTGGTGAGGCCCATCTGCTGTGGGGGAGGGGGATGCCAAGATGTATGAAAATGACTCCTCTGCAAACTCTAGATACTAACACCGATAACCCCAAAATCTCGATTTGCCCAGCTCAAACCCACAGGGCTATTTAGGATTTAATTTGACCTACTTCCTGATCCTCAGGCAATTTGATGTGACTTAATCGTCACTTCTGTGTGAGGGTTAACTGATTCTGTTATCTGAAAGGTGATCAAAAATAGCTAGGAAAACTATAGAGGAAAAAAAGCCATGAAAACAAGCACAGAAAAAGCATAGAAAATAAACAAAAAGCAGAACCCTGCATCTAATGATGAAATCAGGGAAGAAGTTCACTTTTCTGCTAGCAATTTCCTGAGTCAGCTGACCTAAGATACATACATCAATTCTCATGAGATTCCTGAGGTAGGAAAGGCAGTTGGTTTGACCGGCAGCAGAGAGCTTCCAGAGCTGGCTGGTGTGACCATCCTACACTACAGGAATGCAGTGGCCGTCACTTCTTCCAGGTA
The DNA here is from genome assembly GCA_963574575.1 of Galagoides demidoff. Lineage (NCBI taxonomy): Eukaryota > Metazoa > Chordata > Mammalia > Primates > Galagidae > Galagoides > Galagoides demidoff. The sequence goes on along the minus strand of CAUYQV010019736.1, from coordinate 10,784 downwards.
TGTGTTGGCATCTGTAAGGAATTCCCAAAGTTGGAGTCCAAGGGGGTCCTTGGCTTTGCATGAGAAAGAATTCAAGAGCAAGCCGACTGTGTAAAGCAAAATATGGGGAATATAGAAGATCTACTCCACAGAGTAGAGGCCAGTTCTCCTACTGAGAACAATACCCCTTGAGGTTGCATTATTATTATTATTAATACTATTATTACACTGCCTTAATCATAGGCTGAGCAGGCTATTTCTTAGAAAGTAGTAGTGATTTCATAAACCGGGGTACCCTTCCCTTTTTTTATTATGTAGACTATTTCAAAAATCTATATACACAATAAGAGACCTTGTCACGTGTTTGCCATAAAAGGGAGAGAAGACTTTATGTGTGTGACCAACATGGATAGGATATTTTGTAAAATTTTGTAATGAATATTTCATAAATAAAGGTATATTTAGCTACAGTTTCTCATTTTCTCCATGTATGGTGACTTTTGGAATACCCTATACTTCTTAAGGTCCCTCCGGAAATAGTCATGAGACTATTTTATTGTTGGTGAGAGTTTTTATTTTAGCATGATAATATATTCTAACTAGCACATAATGAGCTGCAAGGTCAATGCAGAAGCTAATTTCCTTGCCATCTGGATTTCAACCCATCTTAACTTGTTCTGCCCACATCCTGTTTTTGATCAGCGTGGTCAGGGCTTTTGATTCTGAGTTAAGCAGTGCCTGCTGGTTTCCTAGCTCAGTATGACCAACAATTGCACCTTAACCTACCCCCGATCAGGAGTTACTTGATCCAATAATTAGCTGTCTTCTCTTTCTCCTCTTTCTTCTAGTCTGCTTTGAACATCCTTAAATTGTATTTTCCTTCCTCAACAACCTATTCAAACTAGGTTCACAAGTGTCCCACAAATTTTTCTTAAGGTCCAACCAATGGTTTGTTCATCTTCTTCCTTGTGAGTTGTTGTTCTGTTTTTTTAATTAATCTTTTCTCCTTGAAAGCTTCTATGGCCTAGCAGTGCACTGACTTTCTTCCTATCTCTCTTGCTATTCTTTCTTCCCCTTCCTTTTTCTTTGTCCTGTGATAGGAAAATGAATAATAATGATGACATGGATGTAACTAGAGGTCCTTATCTTAAAGTGAAACAAGTCAGACTCAGAAAGACAAATACCTCATGTCGTCACTTATAAGTGGGAGTGAAGTAATGTGTACATACAAACACAGAGTGTGGAATAATAGAATATGGAGACTTAAAAGGGTGAGGGTGTGGGGGGAAGGGAGCTGATGAGAAGTTACTTAATAGGTGCAATCTGTGTTATTTGGGTGATGGATACCCTAAAAGCCCTGACTTCACCACTATGTGCATATTACAAAATTACACTTGTGCCCCATAATTTTATCTAAATAAAATAATAACATCCAACATTTTTCAGAACTCACTATGCACCTTACCTGTATTAACCTATTTAATCCTCACAATAGGCTTATATGTGGGTACTGTTATTACCATCCCCATGTTATAGATGAGAAAACTGGAGCACAGAGATATTATATTGTTACCTAAAATCACACAGCTAGTAAATGGGTGGGCCAAGATTTGAACCCAACACTTCTGGCTCCAGATCTTTGCTTAGTACTCTTCCCACACTATTCTGCGTAAGGTCTTCTGTTTTACTACTCCTTCTCCCTATAAGGAATCTCATAATCCCATGACTCCAAACATCGCCTCTATACAGATGGTTCCACAACTCTGAGATACCATCCATCCTTCTGGCTCCAGAATATCAATATCAACAGACACAATATCAATCAAAGCTTACATTTATTAAGCAGCTATTTTAGCTTGGCATCAGCCTAAAACTGCTTTACGTTCATTATTGCACAGCACCTCCACATTACAGATAAGAAATGGCATCACAGAGCAGTTATGTGAATTGCTCAAAGTCTTATAGCTATTTAGTTTGGGAAGCAGGTGATAGACCATAAAATCTATCAAAATAGTCTAGACACAGTGGCTCAAACATCTAATCCCAGCACTTTGGGAAGCCAAGATAGGAGGATTGCTTGAGAGCAAGAGTTTCAGACCAGTCTGAGCAACATAACAAGACCCCACCTCTGCCAAAAAAATTTAATTAAAAAATAATTAGCTAGACATGGCGATGTGTACCTATACTCTTAACTACTCAGGAGGCAGAGGTGGGATACTTGCTTTAGCCCAGGATTTTTGAGATTACAGTGAATTATGATTGAACCACTGCATTCTAGCCTGGGTGACAGAGCAAGCCCCTGCCTCTAAATAATCATATGAGCTATACTTGAAGGCAAATGCCATGTCTTTCTCGCCTTTGCATTCGCTAACATAGTAGCTTTTATATATGAGATGTTCAGTGTACATCTATGAAATCAAATGTGAGAGAAGCTTCCATTTTGGAAACTAGAGGCAAGAGTTCTAGATACTTGTGAGATGGAGTACTTGTGAATTTCGGTTATCCATGAATCCATCCATGTTCACTGGATGAAACAGGGGTGGGTGATGGAATGAGCATCAGGTCAAGAATAGGATTCCGATCCAAATGATAATAGAGAGAACTTGCCAAAGAAAGAATTAAAGGTCATTCAAATTGGAAAGGAAGAAGTCAAATTATAATAAGTAGCAGCCAGCATTTATGGAGTGTTTTCTTCCAGATATGTGTTCTACACATTTCCCTCATTTAAGTCATCACCACAACTTCACAAAATAGGTAGTGCCATCATCATGTTTCATATAAGGAAACAAAAAGAAGTTAAACAACTTGCCCAAGTTTGGCCAACTGGTGCCTCAACAACTTAACCTCTGGGGACATATTTCCTCATCTACAAAATGAGTCAGTGGATGATTTCTAAAGTTTCTTAAAACCCTGGGATTCTGTCATGCTGATGACTCTTTGGAAATCCTAACTTAAAATTTTCACCCACATTAATGAACACAGGATTGCTGGTTGGGCTGAAAACTAGGCTTAAGGAAATATGGATGGTGCCCAGATTGCCTGAGTTTTAGGTGCTGGGCAACACTATTCAGCCCTATGGCTTACCAGTTGACTCTGTGAGCTAGTCATTATTCAAGTAGGTATAAGGTTTGTGTAGCTGCTATACCTATACATTAATGATTATACAAAAATAAGAGGAGGAGGAGAATTTTAAAGAAAACATGCAAAGACACTGCCATTAAGCCAAGATGAGAATAAACTCATTAGAAGACCAAAAATATTAACCATGCTTTATGAGTACAGTTGCATAAGTAACTTATCACAAACAGACCTGGTATCTTCTTTGGGGAAAGGTGAGAGAATAAATAAAAGACACACACACACATGCACAGATGTTCATGTCTTGATCCCTGGAACCTATGACTAATTTACCTTACATAGTAAAAAGAGAGTTTGGAGATATTGAGTAAGTTAATGATCTTGAGATGGGGACAGTTCCTAAATTATCCAGGTGGGCCCAATATAATCACAAGGGTCCTCTTAAGAGGAGGGCAGGAGATCAGAAAGGAGAGATGATGCTATGCTGCTAGATTTAAAGATGCAAGAAGTGGCCAGGCACAGTGATTCATGCCTGTAATCCCAGCAGTTTGGGAGGCCAAGGAGGGAAAATCACTTGATGCCACGAGTTCGATACCTGCCTGGACAACAGAGTGAGACCCCATCTCTACAAAAATATTAAGTTAAAAAATTAGCTGTGTGTGGTGGCATGCACCTGTAGTCCCAATTACTCAGGAAGCTGAGGCAGGAGGATCAGTTAATGCCACTACAGTCTATCCTGGATGACAGAGTAAAACTATATCTCAAAATATGACAATAAAAAAATAAAGCTGCAGAAGGGATTCTTAAGCCAAGGGATGTAGGCAGCCTCTAGAAGCTGGAAAAAGCAAGTAAATAGATGTTCCCCTGGAGCTTTCAAAAAAACCCAATCCTGCCAACGTTCTTGATTTTAGCCAAGAAGGACTGATTCCAAGCCTTCTGGCCTTCAGAACTGTGAGAGCAATAAATTGATGTTGCTTTAGCCATTAAGTTCATGCTAATTTTCAAAGGCAGCAATTGAAAACTCATATAGAAAAGTTCAAAAAGAGTTAGTATAGCCCTTTCTGCCAGCCTTCAAAGGCCACACCTACCCCTAGGGCCTTTTCTCCCAAATCCTGCAATTATTCTGGACTGCTCTAAATGACCAAGTAGTATATTACTCTCTACTGGACTTTGAGACTCCAGTTCAATCTGCTGAGTGGCATCTTCTAGGGGAAAATGCACCACTTCCTCAAGTCACCATCATAATAAACATTCCAATCTACAGAGTCCACAATTTTAAAAGCATGCCAACAGGACCCTGTGGGATTTCTGAAAGAGAGGCCATGTGCCCTGGTGGGGGAGCAGCTAGAACCTAGAGCCTAGATTTAATCTCAGCTCTGCTACTGAGTAAATGGATCAAGTTATTTAACCTCTCTGTGCCTCCTTTATTTACTTTGCAAAATGTGCATGATGCTAATAGTGCGTACCTGATGATGTTGTTGCAAAGCCGAATTAAGCTCAGGTGTCTAGCATGCTTAGCACCATACCTGGCATACACACATCCTCATGGTTCAGCAGCTAAAATATTACTGTCTGACGCATAAAAGAGGATCTCTAGACAATTCCTGCACCATATGAGTTGTTAGGTATTCTTAACATCATCCTTGAAAATGGCAAATAATTCTAGAAATAAATATTCTAGAACCACCCAGCTGAGCCCTTCCCAGATTCCTGACCCACAGAAATCATAAGAGAATGAAAATAAGATAAGGCAAAAACAAGTGATCAGAGTGATGTTGGATTTATTAGGAAAGGAAGAGAAGTAAAGATCTACCCATCCAGCATCTTCAGCTCTTTGCAGAAGCAGTAACATGGCTGATGATTCCACAAGATGTTGGGAAGGCTTGGAAAAGAACAAAGAGTGCTTTATTGGCCACAGCAAAGACAGCCTGAGCAGACTATTTTCCCAAAAGGTAGAAATAATACTTCCCATCCAAGATATGTTGCTCCCCATAAGGAGTAAGAATTCAATTTTTCTTCACTTGAAGCTAAGTAGGCTTAGAACTTGCTTGTAAACAAGAGAAGATGATGGAAGTGGAGCTTCATGATTGGGTGTTAAGAAGAGATCCAAACTTGTTGGCTAGAACAATCACACTTAGAGGTTAGAGGTGCCATAGAAACAGCCTGCCTGAGGCCATCATGTTAGGAGGAAGCCCAAACTCACCCACACCCATATGGGACTACATAAAGGAACAAAAATGCCCAGTTACCTCTCAGTTGCTCCAGCCCCAGCCACTGTCTGACTCCAACCATATGAGACCTTTCTAAAACCAAGAGAGAAAACAGAATAAATGTGTTGTTTTAACCCATTACATTTGTATGATGATTTGTTATGCAGCAATAGCTAACTGACAGACAACACTTGCGGAATTTCCTGGTATCTTTCCTTTATTGTTTCATGTTTCTTCCTTCTGCTTCCCTTCTGTTCCAGGACTCTGCTTTCTGCTGAGCTTGTCTGGAGCTATGACTCAGAAGCCAAAAGGTGAGTGCTCAGAGTCAGAACAAAGACAGTACAGGCCAATGCTGGACTGGAGGCCACCCACATTCTCAAACAGGGTAGAGAAAAGGGCTTATTTTTGGAGCAGTACATGAGGAAAGTTGCTCCTATGTTTCTTTGTTTAATTGATGACAGGCTGGGCATGGTGGCTCACACCTGTAATCCTAACATCTCAGATTGCTTGAGTCAGAAGTTCAAGCCTGAGCAAGAGCGAGACCCCTTCTCTACTGAAAATAGAAAAATTAGCTAGGCATGGTGGCACATGTCTGTAGTCCCAGCTACTTGGGAGGTTAAGGCAAGAAGATCCCTTGAGCTCAGAAGTTTGAGATTTCTGTGAGCTATGATGCCATGGCACTCTACCCACAGTTACAGAGTGAGGCTCTGTCTCAAAAAACAAAATTATGATAATAATTAATTGATCATGGCTCAGCACCTGTGGCTCAAGCGGCTAAGGAGCCAGCCACATACACCTGAGCTGGTGGGTTCAAATCCAGCCCCAGCCCGCCAAACAACAATGACAGCTGCAACCAAAATTAGCCAAGCATTGTGGTGGGTCCCTGTAGTCCCAGCTACTTGGGAGGCAGAGGCAGGAGACTCACTTGAGTCCAGGAGTTAGAGGTTGCTGTGAGCTGTGATGCCGTAGCACTCTACCCAGGGTGACTGCTTGAGGCTCTGTCTCAAAAAAATTAAAATAAAAATAAAATAATTGATATGACATCAAATCTAGATATCTTTTTATTTATCTTTTCATCTGGTTTTTAATGTGTCTGTTTTTGCTAAACACCATGGGCATGATGTATAAATAAAGCATTAAATAAAAACACAAAGTCTCATGAAGTAAGCATTCTTCTAAAGAGAGACAACGCAGCAATTATCTTTATCATTCTGATCATAAGCAAGTCAATGAATAATGAAGAGATAGTTTCTGTTTAACTTTACTCTCCTGGCTAGGACTTTCACTAAATTCAGATTTTAGGTTTAAGTGGAGACTAAAAGTCTGGGGGGTTTTGTTTGTTTGTTTGTTGTTGTTTGGGGAGTTTGGGGAGTCTTTTTATTTTCTTCCTTTCTTTCTTTCTTTTTTTTTTTTTTTTTTTGGCTTAAAATAACAGAAATTTATTCTCTCACAGCTCTGGGAACCAGAATTCAAAAATCAGGGCACTGAAGATTCCAGGGGAGGACACTTCCTAGCTGCTTGTAGTTACTGGCAACCCTTAGTGTTCTTTAGCATATATAGGCATCAATCTCTGCCTCTGTCATTACACGATGCTCTCTCTGTATATATCTGTGTCCAGATTTCCCCTTTCCTATAGGTCCTACCCTAATCCAGTATGACCTCATCCTAACTCAGGTACAAGACCCTATTTCCAAATAAAATCACACTCTGAGGTTCAGGGTGTACACGAATTTTGGGAGGAAACTATTTAAACCAGCATACACAATATGATAAGGTATTAAATCCTGGTAAAGATTAAGAGTGGACTTTCAGAGCTGCCCTGGGAAGAATCTGGGAAAGAAAGGAAGGGATGAATCAGAATGAGTTACAGAAGACTCAACAGAATTGTGCATATATAGTGAGTGACTACTTTGTCTCACCAAGTACAATATCACATCTTCTGAGCAGACTCTCTTGCTCAGCTCTGAAGTTAAAAATTGGAAGCAGAGGCAGGAAGATTGCTTGAGGTCAGAAGTTTGAGGCCAGCCTGGGCAACATAGCAAGACCCCATCTCTTTAAAAAAAAATGTTCAACTAGTTGTGCATAGTAGTCCATGCCTGTAGTCTCAGCTACTAGCTACTCAGGATGCTGCAGTGGTAGGACCACTTGTGCCCAGAATGCAAGGTTATAATACACTATGATGATGCCACTGCACTCCAGCCTAGACAACAGAGTAAGACCCTGTTGCTAAGGGCAAAAATAGGGACACCTAGGGTTCAGCTACAAGACAAGGGGAAAGAGGTGGGGATAGGTAGATAAATCAGCAGCTGAGTCTTGTGGGCTCGAGGGCTAGGTCCCAATCCATTTATGGGTAGAATGCACATCAGTGCACCAGGGGCTGGGGAGCAGAAATAGTTGGCACGTCACTATATGTTCTTCAGTAATTTCCCATGTAGCAAGACCTGAGAGTCTACAATTCTAGTCAAACTGCCAGGGGATGAATTCTGGGTATTAAAGCTCTGCTTAGAGCTCCCACATCATGTTCCCCAGACATCAGACACTCTTCATTGACCCTGCAACACCCCTCAGCCACATTCATTCTATTCCTTCCTAAGGGACCTCACATTAAGGCATTTTTTTTTTTTTGTGAGATAGAGTCTCACTTGGTCCTGAAGCTATACACAGGGTTATAAAAAATACCTTAACATGAGAGTGCAGCAGAGAATATTTATTGCATCTTCGGTTAATAGTGGTATAAATTTTTTTTTTTAAGAGACAGGCTCTTGCTCTGTCTCCCAGGTTGGAATGCAGTGGCCAGATTATAGATGACTCTAGCCTCTAATTCCTGGGCTCAAGCAAACCTCCCACCTCTGCCTCCTGAGTAACTGTCCATGTCACCAAGCATGGCTATTTTTTTTTTTTTTTGTCAAGACAGAGTTCTACCCTATGGCCTGAGCACAGTGCAATGACACCATAGCTCACTGCAATCTCAGACTCTGGCTATGGGCATCCTGCTGCCTCAGCTTCCAAAGCCACTGGGACTACAGGCACTTGCCATGGTGCCTGGCTGGGTTTTTCAATTTTTTTTGATGAGGCAGGGTCTCACTCTCACTCAGACAAGCCTTCAATTCCTGAGCTCAACCAATCCTCCTGCTTCAGCCTTCCACAGTGCTGGGATTACAGGCGTGAGCCACCGTGTCTGGCCAAGCATGGCTAATTTTTTTTTTTAATTTTATTGTAGACACAGGGTCTCTCTCCATTGCCCAGGCTAGAGTACAGTGGCTCCATCATAGCTCACTGCATCCTCAAACTCTTGAGCTCAAGCAAACCTCCCACCACGGCCTCCCAAAGTGCTGGAATTATAGACATTGTGCCCAGCCTGTACATTTTTTTTTAATTTTATTTTATTAAGTCAAATACACATAGATCATGAATACATTCATCCATATGATAGTGACTTTGAAAATACCATCAATATTTAAAGGTATCTACCCTTTCACTAATTATAAATCTAAGAACTATCTAAAAATAAGACTCCAAATGTTCCCAAAGACTTGCACTCGAGTCTGCCATTGTTCCCTTGTTGCAGTAGAGTAACGAGGTCTGCTCATCCTCAGAAGGGAATAATGTGATGCTTCAGGCACAATGGCTCACACCTGTAATCCCAGTGCTCTAGGAGGCCAAGGCAGGTGGATTGTCAGAGCTCAGGAGTTCAAGACCAGCCTAAGTAAGAGCAAGACCTCTGTCTCTAAAAACAACCAGGTTTCATGGTAATTGACTGTAGTCCCAGCAACTCGGGAGGTTGAGGCAAAAGGATCACTTGATTCCAAAAGTTTGAGATTGCTGTAAGCTATGATACCATGGCACTCTACCAAGGGCAACAAAACAAAACCCTATATCAAAAAATAAAATGAAGCTTGGTACCCATGCTCAGTAGCTAAGGTGCCAGCTACATATACCAGAGCCAGCCCAGGCCTGTTAAACAACAATGACAACTACAACAACAACAACAAAAAATAACCAGGCGTTGTGGCAGGCACCTGTAGTACAAGCTACTTGGGAGGCTGAGGCAAGAGAATCGCTTAAGCCCAGGAGTCTGAGGTTGCTATGAGCTGTGACGCCACTGCACTCTATGGAGGGTGACATAGTGAGACTCTGTCTCAAAAAATAAAAAATGTATACTGAAATAAAATAAAATAAAATGCCAAGCCAGGCATGGTGGCTCATACCTTAAGTTTCAGCACTTTAGGAGGCCAAGCAGGAAGCCAGGAGTTCATGACCAAACTGAACAACACAGTGAGACTCCGTTTCTACAAAAATATTTAAAATTAGCCTAGTATGGTGGCTTATGCCTATAGTGTCACCTATTTGGGAGACTGAAGCAGAGGATCGCTTGAGTCTAGGAGTTTGAGGTTGCAGTGACCTACAATGATGCCACGGCACTCTAGCCCAGGGAACAGAGCAAGGCCTTGTCTCTAAATAAGTAAATAAATAGGTTTCTCCATGTGTGAAGCCATGGAAAAGTCTCTCAGACAAATTTTTACATGAAAACCAAAGACCAGAATGAAGCATGTAATTCTTTACACAACGGGAACATATTCCCGTTGTGTAAAGAAAAAAAGGACATGCTTATATTTGTATATGCATTCGAATTGTGTGGAGAAATATATAATAAGTCATTTACAGGTTACAATCTAGGATGATAAGAGACTTCCTGTTTGATCTTTTTCAATTCTGTGTGTAGGAAGCACCTGTGAGAAATACTTTGGCAATAAGGGATTGGGGAAGGGATTTAACATCATTGGCTCTCATTAGTGAGACACACAAGAGCACAAAAGTATGTACATCATTGGTTAGCAGTCTCCACACCTGTGGCATAGGTGGCCTCGGGATTACTTCTATAAATAGTTTCAAGTTAGCCAGGGCTCGTCCTTTGGCTCCACTTCTTGCTCGGAGGATGCCTGCTCGGTGCTCCCCTACTAAGACTGCTACTGAGAGATTGCTGCTGAGAGCCTCACTCCTACTAATAATGACTGTGACTTCTAAGGTGTTTCAGCACCTGAGACCTGAACAAAACCTACCCTGAGTAAGCAGGTGCAGCAGCAGGGGTTCAGACAGTTGAGTGGGCTGGAGCCAGGGCCAGAGACCTAAGGTCCCAGCTCCAGTGAGGCCCTGGATCAGGGCCGGAGACATGGCGTCATGGCCCAGACATCTGTGAATGTATTGTTTTCATTAAAAAGAAAAAACTCTGGGAAAAATGACCTTATATGTACCATTATCAGAATCCACCTCCTTTGGGGCACTACAAATTCAAATTTTTATAATCCTAACTAACTCTTCTTCCATGCCGAGAACTTCCCAAAGTGGCTCGGCGCCCGTGGCTCAAGAGGCTAAGGTGCCAGCCACATACACCTAAGGTGGCGGGTTCGAATCCCCAGCCTGGGCCCACCAAACAACAATGATGGCTGCAACCAAAAAATGGCCGGGCATTGTGGTGGGCGCCTGTGGTCCCAGCTACTTGGGAGGCGGAGGCAGGAG
>CAUYQV010019734.1:0-62086 GCA_963574575.1 Galagoides demidoff | reverse complement strand
ACATAGTGAGACTGTCTCAAAAAACAAACAAAAAACCCCAGCAGTTGTGCTAAATCCCAACTCTCCACATACATGTCCTTGGAATCATCCTGGATTAGCTTCCTATGGCTGCTGTAACAAATTAGTGCAAATTAGTGGCTTAAAATCATAGAAATTAATTCCCTTGCCATTCTGGAGGCCAGGAGTTAGGAATCCATTTCATTGCACCAAACTCAGCATGTCAGCCAGCTCTGCTCCTTCTGGGGGTCGCAGGAGTATAACTTCCTCTTTGTCTTGTCTCTTGTAGCTTCCGCTAGCTGCCAGCACTTCTACGTCACTCTCTGTCTCTCTCTGCCTGTCTCTGCCTCCTTGTCATATCACCCTCTCTTCTGTGTATAACATACCTCCCTCTGCATCTTTCGTATAAGGACACTTGTGACAGCATTAGAGTCTCCTCAGAAAACCTGGGACAATCTCTGCATCTTGAGGTCCTTAACTGAATCACAATGGCAAAGACTCTTTTTCCATATAAGGTAACATTTACAGGTTCCAGGGATTAGGACCTGATATCTTCAAGGTCCTACACTCCATTTCCACAAGCTTCCTTAGATTCATGGAAGAAGCACTGGGTTGGCTAGGCGCCTGTAGCTCAGTGAGTAGTGTGCGGCCACACACACCAAGGGTGACAGGTTCAAGCCTGGGCTGGGCCAGCTAAAACAACAATGACAACTGCAACCAAAAAAAAAAAAAAGCCTGGCATTGTGGCAGGTGCCTATAGTCTCAGCTACTCGGGAGGCTGAGGCAAGAGAATCACTTAAACCCAAGAGTTGGAGGTTGCTGTGAGCTGTGGTGCTATAACACTCTACTGAGGGTGACATAGTGAGACTCTGTCTCAAAAAAAAAAAAAAAGATGCACTGGGTTATGGAGATGGCCCTCTATGAAGGAGCTACTCCCAGTCACTGGCCATGCTGGCTGTTAGGAAGACACAATGGGAAGACTGTGGGATTTGGCACCTGCAAACCTTGGCTGGAATTCTCCCTCTGCCTGTTGTAGCTGTTGCCGTGACTTGGGGCAAAGCACTGGCCCTCTCTGCATCTGTGTGTTCTTACCTATAAAATGAGGAAGGTCCAAGCATGGGGGGACACATGGCTTAGTTTCTGGCTCTCTTCTGTTCCCCGTCTGTCATCTCTTGGGGAATCTCATCTGTTCCTGGGTTTAGCTGCTATCCCTGTGCCTGTGCCTCATGAATGTGTGGAGCTCCAGGTCACACCTCCCTCTGAAACTTTGGACTGACATATACAGTCACCTACTCAGTAGCTCTGCTGACATGTCTAATTAAACATGCTAAAACCGAACTCTTGGCTGAGCATAATGGATCATGCCTGTAATCCCAACACTTTGGGAGGTGAAGTCAGAAGGATCACTTGAGGTCTGGAGTTCAAGACCAGCCTGGGCAGCATAGTGAGAGCTTGTCTCTACAAAAAATATAAAAATTAGCCAGGTGTGGCGTCATGCACCTATACTACTAGGAAGCTCCTTGGAGGCTGAGATGGGAAGATCACTTGAGCCAAGAGTTTGAGGTTACAGGGAACCGCGATTGCACCACTGCACTGCAGCCTGGGCAACAGAGACTCTGTTTCAAAATCAATCAATCAATCCACACTCTTGGTTTTCCCTCCAGAGCTCCTCACCCCAGTGTCTTCACCTAGGCTACTCTGTCCTGTTCTGTGGGGCCCAAGCTCCTGAGCCTGCTCTCCTCCTCCTCTGTTGGGCACTTCTTAGAATGATGAGTGTTGTCTTCCTGCCAGGCTGTGAGCTTTCTGCAGCTAGGGTTGTTCAGGGTTGCTTAGTTCATACCTGTAGCCTCAGCTCCTAGCTCAGTGGCACAGAATAAGGAAAATACTAATATTTACTGGATAACTAAACTGATTTTTAAACAGGCCATAAAAACGTGATATATATTATATAGGAGCATGTTTAAAGTGCTTTATTGACACCTACCATTGTAAGTGGGTGTGTGTTAGGAAGGCTTTCAAGAAATAATGCATGAGTGGGTTTTGGAGAATGCTTTTGCAAGGAGGCTGTGGCCGCAGCCCTGCAAGAGGCCCTCCTGGAGGCAGGAAGAGGGTAGCAGAGGTACTGCAGAATGGGCAAGAGGTCAGGCCAAAGAGACAGTTGGTGGCTGGGTAGTGAGAGAATCAGGACTTATCTTGTAGGGAACATGTATCTTTTTTGTTTTTTCTTCTCTCTTTCTTTTTTTGAGACAGAGTCTTACTTTGTCACCCTCAATAGAGTGCTGTGGCTTCTTAGCTCACAGCAACTTCAAACTCTTGGGCTCAAGGGATTCTCTTGCCTCAGCCTCCCGAGTTGCTGGGACTACACGCACCCACCACAATGCCTGGCTCTTTTTTAGAGATGAGGTCTCGCTCTGGCTCCAGCTGGTCTTGAACCTGTGAGCTCAGGCAGTTCACCTGTCTTGGCCTTCCAGAGTACTAGGATTACAGTCGTGAGCCACCACACTTGGCTCACATGTCTTTTTTTTTTTTTTCACTCTGTCGCATGGTAAAGTGCTGTGGCATCATAGCTCACAGCAACCTCAAACTCTTTGGCTCAGGTGATCCTCTTGCCTCGGCCTCCCAAGTAGCTGGGACTACAGGTGCCAGCCACAACACCTGGCTGGTTTTCTATTTTTAGTAGAGATGCGGTCTCTTGCTCAGGCTGGTCTTGAGCTCCTGAGTTCAGGCGATCCACCTGCCTTGGCCTCCCAGAGTGCTAGGATTACACGTGTGAGCTACCACACCAGACCGGGAACACATAGCTTCTAACCAATTTCCTCCTTGTCATTAGGACCCCTCCCAGGTTCTCCCAGCACCTTCCACAGGCCCTGCACTTGGCTGGCCCTCAGGAAGTGAATCAGTTCCTTTACCAGCCTCCTCAGTGGTCCAGCAGCTACCCAGAAACTAAAGATAATGGTTTTTGACCCTGGTTCAGAGTTCATCAAAACAAAAAATTAGCAAGAGAACCATAGCATTTATTCTCCTTGGCAGAGGGCCATGTCACTGTTCATAGGCATTTCCTGCCAGCAGAGGCAGCACAACCCTGGGCATTGTCCTTCTGAAGAAGGCAGGGCTGCAGCAATCTGAGAAGCCCTTCAGGAGTGGCCAGCCAATGGTGGACATAAATCCCAGCTTCGTGGAGGGAGACAGGCCAGCAGATCAACGGCTTTCGCTTCCGGGAGGTCACGTTGCTTCCTGCCAATGTTCTTGTAGAACACATTATTTGGAGGAAGGGCTTGTGGCTATGACTCAAACAGTAAAATCAGAACAACTCTATATCCATCTGGTTTACCTGCTATAGAGAAATACTGATAAATTCTGAGAGAAAAGTAATGGCATTTCCAAATCTTACTCAATCCCATTGTGGATATATGGCGTGTCGTGGTTGAAGCAGGTGGCAGGACTGTTAGGATCCTGGGCTCTATTTAGAACTCTGTCATAAACGTACTGTGTTTTCTTGGGAAAATTTCTGTCTTAGTCTCTTTTGTGTTGCTGTAACAGAGTACCTGTGGGTAATTTACAAAGGAAAGAGGTTTACACAACTCATCATTCTGCGGGCTGGGAAGTTCAAGATTGGGTAGCTGCATCTGGCAGCTTCTGGGGATGGCCTTGTGCTGTGTTAAAATGTGGCAGAGAAGTGCAAGGGGAACCAGCCTGTGCAAAAAGTGAAACAAGCAGCTTGACTTTGTAACAACCTGCTCTCAGGGAAACTCATCTTGTCCTGGGAGAGTGAGAACTTACTTCTGGGAGACTCATTAATCCCTTCCTGAGGGTGGCTCCCTCATGCCCCAAATGCCTCTTAAAGGTCCCACTACTTCTCAACACCTTACACTGGGGACTAATTCTCAGCATAATTTTTGGTGAGGACAAACCATATTCAAAACATAGCAGTCATCAATTTACTGCCTGATCTGGTGAGGTTTCTGTACTTTCCCCACCTCAAGTTCATCTCAGGTGAACACCTGATTGCTGAAATCCACTTACTTCATGATGCTTAGAAGGGCTAAAGGAAATGATGGATGTTGAAGAAAAAGAGATATGGCTCGGTGCCTGTGGCTCAAGTGGCTAAGGTGCCGGCCACATACACCTAAGGTGGTGGGTTCAAATCCAGCCCGGACCCGCCAAACAATAATGGCTGCAACCAAAAAATAGCTGGGCATTGTGGAGGGCGCCTGTAGTCCCAGCTACTTGGGAGGCTGAGGCAGGAGACTCACTTGAGCTCAGCAGTTGGAGGTTGCTGTGAGCAGTGAAGCCATGGCACTCTATCCAGGGGGACAGCTTGAGGCTCTGTCTCAAAAAAAAAAAAGCATTGATACATCAAAGTTTTATATTTTACTCCCAAACTATTTAATTAAAACTATTCAAATTCAAATATTCAAATAAATATATATTATTTTATCTATATATAAAACTTTAAAAGCTATATATAACATATGCATTATATATTATATATTATATTTCATATAATATATGTTATATATATATGGCTTTAAAAGACTATAAAATGGTTCACTAAAACATTTGATTAAGAAAAAATGGCAAAAATAGCTGAAAGGGGAGCAAGAAACACATTAGGGAAATTAAAACATCTAGCAAGTCCATAGGCTTTAATAGAACTGTATCAATCCTTTCATTTAATGTAAGTGGACTAAAAATTCTAATTAAAATGCAGAGATTCATAGGCTAAATAAAAATCAAGTTTCAACTGTATGCTGTACATTAGAAACACATTTGAAATATAAATACATAGATATACTGGAAGATATGCCATACCCAGCCAAAAAATAAACAAAAGAAAACAGGTATGGCTCCACCATAGTTTAAACACGTAGTTATCAAGACAATAAGTACTGTAAGACAATGGATAAGGATGGACATTCCATATGATAAGAGGTTTAATTTATTAGGAAGACATAATAATGCTTAAATGTGTGCATAACTTAAATGTGGTACAGGTTGCATTGAACTGCAATAACAGAGCAGCAAAAGCCACAAAGCTAAAAAATCAAAGAAAAAGGAATAAATCTACCATCTTAGTTAGAAATAAAACATAATTCTCTTAGGAGTGTTGCTATATTTAATGTAAAAATTAGGTTAAAAATTTGGTAAACATATTTTAAAAAATCTAAATACAGTGGAACCTCCATAATTGTCCACCTCCCTACATCAACTGCCTCCTTGAGTAGACCTAATTTGTATAGACCACACATGCACCATTTGTATGTATCAGGACAGCAGGCCTAGTTCCTTATGTTGACTACCTCCCTATGTTGACCAGTTCATTACAGTCCTTTGGGTGATCAATGCTATAAACCTGCTTGACCCAAAGCAGAGATTTACAGAACACTATAATCAACAACTATAGAAAAATGCATTCTTTACAGATGTACCCAGAGTATTTACACAGACCATATAACTTGGCCATAAAATAATCCTCAGTAATTTTTTAAAAATAGAAACCTTATAAAACATATTCTTTGACCATAAGAGTCTTAAATTAGAAATTTATAACAATATAATATTTGGGAAAAAACTCTAAATATCTGTAAATTAAACAACCCACTTCCAAATAACCAATGTGTTAAAAAAGGAAAGTCCCAAGACAAAGTAGAAAATATTTGAAATTGAATAGTAATGAAGGTTTAACATATCAAAATGTGAAAAACAACCTGATTTAGATCACCTATGAAAATCTTACAGTTAACAGCATACAAAAATGGTAAAATATTAAATGTTCCTCCCTAAGCTAGGAAACAAGGCAAGGATGTTCACTTTCACTACTTCTGCTCAACATTGTACTAGAGGTCCTGCCTTTTTAATAGTCAAGAAGAAAGAAAACAAGACAGAGAGAAATAAAACTTCCTATATTGATATATAACTAGATGTAGGAAATCCTACATAATCTCAAAAAACAGTTATGTGAATGAATTAGTGAATTTAGCAAAATCACAAGTTCAAGGTCAAAATGTAAACATCAACTACATTTCTACTTATATTGACAATATATAATTAGAAAATAAAATTAAAATTATGTTTATAATTAAAACTATATTCACCATGCCACAAAATTTCCAAGCATGTATAAAAACGCCACATTAAAAATTTCAAAATGTAAATACATGGAAGAACATCTCATGTTTCTGGATTGTCTGACTATATTATTAAGGGCTGATTCTCCTTAATAATACAATATTAATATCAATGCACACATCAACGTAGATTCCATAAAAATCACAATCATAATTCTATCAATCTTTTTTGCAAGCTGATTCTAAAAATTAGTTGGCAACACAAAGATCTGGAGTAGCCAAAATGATTTTGAGAAAGCACAAGTTGGAGTGCCTACAATTCCTGATTTCAAGGCTTACTACAAATCTACAGTCATCGAGGCAGCGTGAGGCTGGGTAAATGTATACGTTTAGATGAGTGGGATGGAACTGAGATTCCAGAAATAGACCACACATATGGTCAATTGATTTTCAACAAAGAACCTAACACAATTCTCTACAGAAAGAAAAATGGTTTATTCCTATGGGGGGAAGAAATAAACCTCAAGCTCTCTCTTATATTGTAAAGAGATTAATTTAAAATAGAACATATTCTCTAGCTGTTGTGACACATTTCATATATGTCCATTACATTAAGTCCATTAAGTGTGTTTTCAAATTGCATAGTTATTAATTTCAGATTTATCAGTTATTGAGAAATGATGACATTTCTCACTATAATGTTCCTTGGATGTGTAATTATATAATTTTCACTTTGCACATGCTTGAAATACTATATGTTCTTTTCATATATAGCATCTGCTTCAATCTTTGTTTGAATAAATCTATTTTCTCAAATAAAAAAATAAAAAATAAAATAGAACATGGACTGAAATACAAAAGCTAAACAGCAAAATAAAGTTCAAAAAAATTGTGATGAGCTAAGAAACCCAGATATGAGAGAGAACGTACTTTGTTTCACTCATATAAAGTGAATAATAAGCAGAACTACAGTGACACAACTCAGAACAGTAGTTTCCTATGGTGGGTAGAGATTGACCAGAAAGAAATCCTAAGCAAGTTTCTGAGATGATGGAAATGTTTTTCTAGCCTGACTGTGCCAGTGATTGCACAGATTAATATGTTTGTCAAAGCTCATTGTGTGGCATAATTTTAAATGTGGCTTTGTGGTGTTTGAGAAGTTCCCTGTGGAAGAACAGGAGCAGATCTTCCTTCTGCAAGTCTTTTCTGACACTGTCCAGCCCACATTGACACTATAATTTGTAAGAGCAATGAACTTAATTCTGTGTTCAGTATAATTTCTCAACACATTGTCGATGATTGTCAAGAGAAGAGACAGAGATTTTCTTTTATAACGGTTTCTTTTATAATGATTTTCTTTTGTAACACTAGAAAAACAGAATGTGGTGGAGAAATAAGCGGCATTGAGTTTATTTGCTATACACTATTGATAAGCATTTAGACTGATAAGCTGTGAAATGCAGTTCAATATTTTTTTATTAGATGTTTTTCCATAGCTCTTCTTTGGTAGAAACATAAAAGAGAGAGAATTACGGTTTAGAAATTCCAATAAAGATGTAATCGTAATATATAGTTGCACTGTGATAGTAATATGCCCAGGACAATGGGAAAGATGGCTATTCTAAGACAATTTGATACCATAAGAAGCAGAGCAGGCAAGATGCCTTCCGATTGGTGTCACTGGGGTGCCAGGTTGGGGGGCAGCTGCAGGGAATTATTGATTGCTCATAATGTCCATATCATCATCTTTCTTCATTGACTTTCACTTTACCACTCACATGTTTACAAATGATTGAAATTAATATGGGCATGGGATCCTGGTGGCTGGAACTGTACTGAGCTCAGTGACTGGGTTGTTTGCGCTCTGAATGTCAATTTAATTCCTACCAAGGCTTGGGAAGAAGTGGATTTAATGACAAACCCATCATCTAGGGGACAGAAAATGGCAAATGACAGTAACAAATAACCAATAAAAAGTTCAGTTTAAAAGGTTTCCATTAGGAGAAGAAATAAGAGGAAAAGGATGGGCTGCTTTTTGTTTATTTGAACTGTGCCCAGGCCTCTGAGTCCAAGCCAGCACAGACTTCTATAATTGTAAATGACTGATGGTGGCTGAATCTTCAAACACCAAGTATTCAGGTTGGCTTCAGCAAGGGGAAGGTCAGATGATTATCTTGGAAATTATTTGGCTTGTTTCAAACTTTGAAGCCTGAAAGGCCTGGATTGCTTTGGGAGATCGGCTTGCAGTTGAGATATTTTTGGCACTCAGAGTTGCAATCTGGGGGAAGTTGTCCAGAAGAACAAAGATGAAAACTTTCAAGGTTTACAATGAATAATTCTTCAAAGGCATGTGCTTGCCCCTCAGCGGGGTATAAATATTTTCATCACTGCTTCTTGGTTAATTTTGAGAAGATCGGTCCAGGTGTCTGGGCACTAGGCAGAGGGAGGGAGTTAGATCCGGGCTTCGCCAGGGAGCTCATTTCTCTGCAATGTTTTTTGGACCAGATTCCTAGGAATATATTACGATTCTCGGAATATATGTTCTGGGAGAAAGGGTATGACGGTGAATAAATATGAGAAATGCAACATATGTTTCTCCCTTTTGGCACGTCATAAAATAAATTGGCATGCATAGCACTCTTACAGAATCCTGCTGTAAAGAAATCTGTTCCCTTATCTCTAGTCACCATTCTGGAAGGCCTTGATATCTGTGACAATCTTTCATTCAAGTCCTGAAATTCTTCCATTCTCATCACTGGTGATCTTTTCTCTATTGCATTTCATTTGCCCACATTAAAACACTCGAGCTCCTGAATGCAAATGTGTCATTTTCTGACCACCACCTCCTGGCCTTCCAGTTTATCTATCCCATAATACATGCTCCAAAAATTGAACGTGAGGCTGTCTTGTTATGGAGTAAGTATGGGTTTCACAGTGGACGTCCAGTCTTCAAATCCCAGCACTAAACAGCTGTGGGAGCGAACATGAGTTTCCTTAGTCTCTCTGTCCCTCAGCTCACTCTGCTTTAAGAAGCAAATATTAAAGGTAACAATAATATTTCTCAGGGTTGTTGTAATAACCTGGTAAGTTAATACATACAAAGTGCTCCACATAGTGCCAAACGCGTGGACTTTGCTTGATACTTAGGGAGTGTTCACCAAGTTCTCCAATCCCTGTGCCAACTTCTCACTCTCCATCACCTGCCTCCCCCTTGGCTGCTGTAAATTCCATTATGCACCCTATGGTTGGTTCTTCCAAACATCTTAACTCCCTTGCCGTATTAGTCCCAACATGTATGTATGTATGTGTGTAGCAAAGCCCCCTCTTGGTTAAAAACAACCACCTACTTACTCTCTGCCTTTACCTGCTAAACTAGTTGTTACTGGAGAAAATCACCAAGAGGGCTGGCTCTTCCTAATTGCAATTTATCACCCAATATCTCTAATGGATCTTTAAATATCACCTGCAAATCCAACTACACTTTCTCACATTTCAAATTATTGATTCCATGAAAAATATAATAAGAAGTTAACTGATGACTCCATACTGAACCTCGGAGTCAAAGCATTCTATAATAGACATACTCTTATTTGACAATGTGAATGTTACTTTCTTTGCACTATTATTATTATTGCTTAATATTTCAATGCAACAATCGTTTGATTTCTTTTCTGAATGTATTTATCTTCATTTGTTCTTTACGAGGTTCTTGTTTCTAGTCCTTATCTTAGACATTGTTATTGTTATCAAATTTTAAGCCTTTTCAATTTTCTGAAGGCAAAAAGTAGAAACATAATAAACACATGCATATTTAAAAAATAAAAATAAAAAATTATTGATTCCATGTATTGTTCTTAGTCCTCCTATTTTCCATGCCACCATGGACTATTCTTCAACTGATGATCTTTTTTCATAGGTCAGAGAGCAGAATTGACTTAAAGGAACTGTGTCTCTTCATCCACTACAAAATCCACTGCTTCACTTGCCTCTGGCTTATCCGTATTCTGTTTCTGAGATCAGAAGACCAGCTCCTGCACTTGGACTTGACAGGGTCTCCTTAGGAACTTGGAGCCATACCTGCTTCTTGTCTTTTCTGTATCATCAATTTCTTCCTCTATCTTGGATTACTATCATCATGGAAATGATCTATTGTCTTCTTTAAAAAAACATTTTGAAACTCTGTTTAACCTACATACACCTCTAGCTATTTCTCTGTGTCCTCTTCATGGTACAACTGTTTTGTAACTTTCATCATAAAACATTTCAAACATAGGGCGCCACCTGTGGCTTAAAGGAGTAGGGCGCCAGCCCCATATGCTGGAGGTGGTGGGTTCAAACCCAGCCCCAACCAAAAAATGTAAATAAATAAATTTCAAACATATACGAAAGTAGAACTATATAATAAGTTCCAAGTTTTCCCCATATAGACTTACCATTTTTAACTCTCAGTCATATTTTATTACTTTTTCATTTCTTTCTTTAGCAAGTATCAGACCTCATGGTGTTTTACTCCCAAATATTTCAGTACATTTTTTAAGAATAAGTGTATTTTTTTCCTATGGGACATCTTTTTCTTTAATTTTTAATTAAAATCATAACTTACGGGGTATGGTGGGATCTTGCCTATTAAGTGTATTTTCTTATATAACCACATAACATTAGGGCACTTAAAGCAACTAACAAAAATTCCTGAATGTCATTTAATATCTAGTTTAGAGCCACACTTCCTCAATTATCCCCCAAATGTCTTTTTATGTTGGTTAGTTGAACAACGATCCAAATAAAGTTCATGGAGTGCTTCCCTGATTCTGTCTCTTAAATCTCTTTTAATGTTGAACATACTTTTTTCTATGGACTTGTTAAAGATGCAGGTTAGTTGTTCGGAAAATGCCCCACCGAGGGTTAATTCCTAAGAGAGCTCCACTCCCTCATCTGCTCCTCCTCCTTGCACTGCCTGGGCTGGTTTCCTGCCCCCACACCCGGTAAAGACAACTCCGGAAGGTTTGTGTTAACACAACCAATGGGCGTGTCTCATTGCTTTGCCTGATTTCTCAGCCTCATTTGCCAATGGACCACTCTCCACTTCTTGAAACCCTCTTTTCTCTCAGCGTCTATATATTCTCCTAAATACTGTCTCACCACAAGGAGAGATCCTTCTTAGCTCTTTTCTCCCTTTTCCTGCTATAACTGACCTCTAAATACTGGAGTTCCTGAGGGCTCCACCTGGGCCTTCCCTTTTATCTTTGCCCTCTCTTCTTAGCTAATCTTATCCAGGCCCATGACTTTAAATGTCATCTACAGAATCACTCTATCTCTAGCCCTAATTTCTTCCAAAATTCCCAAGTAAAATTTCCAACCTATTACATGAATTTCCATTTACGTGACTAATGGGTATGTCCAATTTAATTTACCGAAAGCAGAACACAACTTTCCCATGCCTTCCCTTCCTAAAACCTTTCTTTTACCCAAGTCCTTCAGATTTTAGTAAGTGGTACTTCAAAACATTTCCAGCCCCCAATTTAGACATCATTGTCATGTCCACTTTTTGCCTCCACCTGTCAGTTTCAATCCTTTAGCAAATCTTACTGACACTATGTTCAAAACACACCCCAGCCCACCATCTTTTTCCTGTTGTCTCAGATACCCCCTCCGTCTAAGGCACCATCGTGCCTCTCAAAGCTTCTGTACCCCTGGGTATTTTGGGTTCTCTTTCTGCCCCTGTGGTCTTCATTTTTCCTACAATAGCCAGGATGGTCATTTTAAGAATGCAAATGAGAACATGTTATTTCCATGCTCAAGCCCATAATAAATCCAGATTCCTTTCTGGGACCACCTATATAACCTGGTATCCTGCCTATCACCCCCTTGTGGGTCTCCCTAGCCACAGAGATCAGGTGTCAGAGCATTGATGATCACCGACAAGGCTGATGAGAGGATGTCACCCGCCCATCACAGGGCCTTGGCGAAGCCATTTCTGATGTATACTCCTTGAACCAACAGATGTGCTCATCCAGGCAGCGCACAGATGGTGAACTTCAGGCCTCCCAGCAGCGGCAGGCTTTTTCTGCATTGCTGATTGTCTCTTAAAAACACTGTTTCAAATGACAAAAAAAGGCAAGGTTCTCATTCTTCTCTTTTGGCACCCAGTTTGGTTCTTCTTCACCGAGCTTCTCCCAGTTTATAATTACGTAGTCACTGCATGTATTTCCAAGGGCGTATGTGTGTTGCCTGTCTTCTCCATTAGGTGAAGACCACTCTGTATGCAGTATGCAGAATGACTGATACATAAATATTTGCTGAATGAATAAATGCATGAATGTGGTCCTGGGTGACTCAATTAGTATCTTTGCTTTTATTGGGAATCTTGTGCCTGCTTATACATTCAGTAGAAAGAGAGGGGGTTGACACAGGGATGTCGTCTATATGAGCCATTGAAAGCTCGGTTAGCATTATTTTAGAAAAAAACTTGAGAAATGAGGTGGGTGCCTATGGGTCAAGGAGTAGGGCACTGGCCCCATATACCGGGGGTGGTGGGTTCAAGCCCAGCCCCGGACCAAAACTGCAAAAAAACCCTTGAGAAATGTCGCACCTGCTCTTCCTCTGTCTCTGAGAACAAAATAAGATGATGTTTCGTAGATGAGCAAGAGTCTCTGTTTGGCATGGCAATTAAGTACCAAGAGTTGATTTATTTTTCTTTCGCTATTGTTTAAATAGACCTCAGGTGCACATAATCAGATTAATCGGAATCTGCTGCTTATGACCCACTCTCATCATTGGTTAATGCTTGGCCCACTTTATTTTATTATTTAATTAGTTAACGTAAACATTTCAAATAAGTATACGCAAACCTACCATCAAAAGTAAAAGCTATGATCTTATTATCTATCACCTCATGTGAGCTTATGCTGTCATCTCCCACTGCCTTCTCTGCTTTCTCCAATCCAATTTTTGTGTCTACCGTTCTTTTGCTTTCTGTTCTATATTGTTCTGTTAAATATTTATGCATGCATGAAAATGTATCTTTAATTTAAATTGTTTTAAAACTTATATAAGGTACAATCAGACTGTCTGTAATCTTTGGGGCTTAATTTTTCATTAATATTATATGCCTATGATTCATCCAGATGGTTGCATGCACCATTATTTTCACTGTCGTGTTATATTTTGTTGTGTGACTATAGGACCATTTATTCACCCATACTGCCATTGATGGACATTTGGGCCAGGGCTATTATTTTACCCTCACACAGCTGTGATTCTGATCTCTGAAATTCAAGCTAGTCAATGGCTTTTGCATGTTCAGGTAGTGAAAAATATGCCTAGGAGTGCAAGAGAGATGCCAGGATGAACAAGATGTGTGTCTGTCCTTTAAGGATCACAATATGGAGACAGAGATGCAGATACACTCAACCCATGGATGGCAGAAGTCGCTAAATGCTGCAGTCCTGGTGCCCCAACTGGGGTCAGAACAGGGGAGCGCAGGAGAGAAGTCATCTGAAGTTCTAGGATGTGGCTATGTTAGATTGTGAATGTATGTGACATTGGTAAGTGGAAAAGGGGGAAGACCTGAAGAGAGAAGATATTTCAGGGGTGGGAATAATGTGGGAAGGTCAAAGGTAGGAAAAAGTACTATGAATTTGGAAGAGAGTGATATCCTAAGGTGACTGAAGCTCGAGTTCTGTGACAAAGAAGAGGAACAAAGAAGAGGACCATTTCATGAAGGGAAGTTCAGAAAGGGAGAGGCGAGATGGTTTCTTGACCCTGGATGTGTTGAAGGTGGGGAAAAGGAGTTGAGCTTTTATTCCATCTGTAGTTGATGGGCATTGAAAGAGACAATGGTGGTGATTTTGGTGACTCTGAGGGTCAAGGGGTGGGTTTTGATGGTTTTGGGTCATCTTTCAGAACATTCGCAAACATGCTGAGGGGGGAACGTCTGGGAGTCCGGGAGACTTTTGCTTTCAGTTTTTTTTACCCAGTTTCTCCTTGATATTTTCTACAAAACTTGTCTGCCTGCTTCTTACAGTTGGGTTAGAGAACACTGCTTCCAAAGACAGTCTTTGAAGACAGAAACACTGATTTTTGAATGCTCTACATTGGGTCTAACACAAAGTTTTTGCTCTACAAATATTGTGTGTCTTAGCACTTTTCTTATAATTTTTTTTCCTAAAAAGAAATGCTAAGAGGAAAAAGAATTTTTTGTCTTATTTGAAAGATTTCTCTTCCAGAAGAAGACGACTTCAATGTGCCTGCCGTGTGTGTGTCAGTAAACAATGGAAAATCACAAGAGGAAACGCAAACTGCATCCTGCTCCCTCAGCACACAGAGGTACACAAAAACTCACCTCGGACCTACCGTCCAGATGGAGGCAAATTGTTTTATTTCAGAGATATTTGTTTATCTTGAGAGAGAGAAATATAACCTCCTTTCTCTAAGTGACTCTTGAACATAAATAATTTGGAATCATTTTGAGGCATGCAATATCCCACTTACTCTATTTTGGGGTTAGAGACTCATCACTTTCAAAGGAAATCCCTTCATGGTTTCTGCTGGCAGAAGTCCTCAAATTAACCTTCACTAAAGATGCTTAACTGGGAAGGCAACTCCCAGGACTGAGCCTGCATTGTGGAAAGTCTTTGCCCTAATTATACATATTTGAACTTGAATATGTTTGATTCTACTTTGGGCTGTGAGCATGTTTCTTGAAGAAGAAGTGGGAGAGGAGGAAAAGGAAATCTTGGAGGTGCAAATAAGTGACAAAACCAGAAAAACTGCATTGAAATCAGGTCATTAAGTCACAGTGACACCACAGTGGCTCTGAAGCTAAAATTTATAAATTAATACTTAGAGCTGAGCTGATATGGGCTAAAAGCAATAGTGTGATTTGATTTGAAGAGGTGATGTGAGGAAGTGCCCAGGGCTCCAGAAACAGGTAGACTCCACAGGACTAAAAAATCTCCCTAGGAGCAGGCATGGGGCCTGTCTTTAAGGTTTTAGTGGGTGTTGGCTGGTTCCCTTGGCTTAAAGCATGGGAGGATTTCAAGGGGAAAGGCTGTGTAATGCCCAGTTATGCCAGAGAATGATAAGGGCAGAAGGGCCCAGAAGGTAAAGGAACAGGATTCAGAGACACCCATGTCTCGGCTTACTATGACTATGAACGGTCCTGGGCACTTTGCATAAGCTCTCCATGCCTCAGTCTCCCCTTCTCCGAGACAGGGATAGGCATTAATACCTATCAAATGTCACTTTATTTATTCATTGTTCTTTCTTCCCCAGTAAATCTAAATTCCACAAGCAGAGGAACTTGAGATGTTTTCTTTACTGTGCATTGCTAGAACCTAGAACAATTGAATGCTGAATGCATTTACGTTATGTGAACAAACGAAACTATCAGTAGAGTTGCTCTAGGAGTTAAATGAACCCACTCTTGATACAGTGTCCAGAACATACTATATGTCTGATAAATAATGGCCTCAACTTTTTCCCCTACTTATCTCTTTCTATGTCTGAGAGGAGGCACAGATGCCCTGGTTCAATACCAGGGGAGAAGATCCCTGTTTGCATGGCTTAATGGTGACTGTGATTTCTTTGATAAAAAGCAAGGACAGAGACCCAGCATTTTCTAGCATCATCCTTGGAGATGCATTTTTCTATTTATCTTGAATTCTATTCACTCCCAGTCTGAGTAATTCCCAGGCCACACCCATACTGTACAGGCCGGCCTCTCACTTTTGCTCTTCTCTGGATTCTGCCAAGAATGACTCGCCTTCTTGCAGCCCTGCCATGTCCTAACTTCTGGAAGGGTCCATCCCAAGAACCCTTTCCTTTGTGAGGTCCTCCAGCTACTTCTCCTTCTGGCAACTTCTCTTGGATATATATTCAGAACAGAACATATTCTATCTTGACTTTGGGGGCAGAGTAGTATAGGCCATGAGAATAGAGGAACAACTTGCAATGGAAACACTTCTACTGACTGACACTCATTGAATTCTTACCTAAAGCCAACCTCAGTGTCAGGTGCTAAAATGAGGACTAAAAATGTGTTGGGGACAACTTCAGGAAGACCAAGAATAGGGAGAGATCTGCTCCCCTGGGGTTTAGCCTAAAACAAGAGAGAAACTCCAAATCCTAGTGGCTTAAACCTAGCTCATCTAAAGCTATGTGCATTCTTTCTTTATAGCAAAAGCTTTAGTGATGCACTAGTCCAGACAGGTTGTGAGATTCACTCACATACATCCCAAGGGCCTTCTGCCACCTGGTGTACTGAGAAGGCTTTGCAGTGACAGAAAGTCAAGAGTTCTTACTTTACCTTATGGACTTTGTGAATTTTCTAATGCAGTAGAAATAGGCATTTTCCTTTTCAAAGCAGTATAAGTTTTTTTTTTTCAATATAAATTTTACATAGAACCCCAATATATAGACAAAAAAAGAGCTGCCTCTGGTACTGAATCCTGCAAGGGAGGCTGCAGATCTTAGATTTCTGGGGCTTTTTTGCCCTTATTTTTTACTATAGAATTTTGTTGATGCATTTTAATGGAACTCAGAGGTTGTGATCCATAGTGGAAGAGCCAAAGCAAAACAAAAAAAAAGGCTACAAGGGCCAGGTGGGTGTTTTTAGAAGACTTGACATGGGCCTAACTTTTATGGTCAGCCCCTGCTACACTTTATTTCACCTAGTCTTCTCACTTGCCCTGTAACCTCATTTCATAGGTGAGGAGCTGAACCAAAGGGAAGGCAGGATTTTACTCATTATTACCTATTCTTTAATGGGCTAAGCCAAGATTCTGACCCAAGTCTTTCTGACTTCAAAGCCAGAGCTTGAGTCCCCATGTTACATCCAACTTCCAAACTCTTCCTCCTGGAATGGGCAGTGGTAGAGCTGCTTTCACAAACACGAAAGATAGAGGATGTTTATGAGATCACAATTCATCCTCTTTGTCTCTTTTTTCCCTGTGTCAACTCCAAAGGCCAATTTGTTGGTAAAGAGCAAGTCCAGGTTACATATACAGTAGAACTCCTGTAAGTTGATAGCTCACAGGACTGTAATAGGTTGGTCAACATACAAATGTGGTCAACTAAAGGAACTAGGCCATACATGGGGTGCAGGTTTGTGAAAATTAGGTCAACTTAAGGAGATGGTCAATATAGGGAGGTGGTTAGCTATGGAGGTTCTACCATGTAGGATATGAGTAAGACAGGGGGGTAGGGGAGAAAATAGTGGGAAAGGGAAGCTCTAGGACTTGCCCAGATTTATAGAATCAGCTCCAAAAGGCATTAAGGCTTCCCCCTTCAACATTTTACTCCCAAAGTTGACTCCAGCCACATGTCTCTGGAATAAAAGCAAGTATTTTGTCCACTCCAGAGCCAGGTGGCTTCTACATGTCACAGGGATGGAACCCCTGGGAGCCCCAGCAGTGCATCCTCCATTAGAACTGGTCATCTGCAGAAAATACACAAGGGTATGCAAAGCCCAACTCTGCACTGCCCCAGTCTCCAGATGCTCAGATCTGCCAAGAGCGGAAGCTGTTCTCGGATGGGAGCCCTCAGGAATGGCACAAATTGCGGCCTGCAGTAAGGCAATCACTTCCAATCAGTGTTTAATGAGGATACAAGCAGCCTCAGCTTACCTCTGTTTCAAAGAGGCAACTACACATAAACCTCAATTACTTAGACATTTAAAAATCAATTTCAAATAAAATGTCCAGGTGATGGAACTAAAGAGATTAGAAAGATCTGGATGTGTACACAGGCCTGGCATGCCTTGTCAATGCAATTGAGGTAGACGGCTCTTATAATGCAATAAAGCTGGCTGACTTGGTGCCCCCAGGGGGTGAAAGGGGAACAGGTCTTAACTCCCAGCTCCCCCTAGAAACTGAGGAAAATTCCAAGGACAGAAAGAACAGGATACTTCCTGACTCTGCACACTCAAGCTATGTTTGGAATTGTTACCTTCATCCTATTTTATAGCTGTGAAGAGAAAGATGAGCCTCAGGCTACTACTCAAGGTCCCTGCTCCAACCTGGCCTCCACTAGCACCACATAATCAGATACTTTACTATTTCTGTAGACAACCATGACTTTTTTTGGCAGACATATCTGTTTATCACCGCCATTGACACCCCAGTAAATTAGGTCAATACACTTTTATTGAGCATATTTCATGTGTCAGGCACTGTGCTGGGTGGGAAATTCCCACCTGTGCTTTAGTTTACAGAGTAAAAGAAGAGATGAAGCCAGCTTACTCCAGCAATCTTTTTTATACCTCAAGTCTTAGTCCATGTGGGGAAGAGTGCCCTGGGGCTCAGCAGTAACCTTTCCATTGATTCTGTGAGCTCAAGATGCTTCTTCCAATGATTTTCCTCTTCTGTTTTTCTTTGCTCAGTGGATTCAATTGTCTATTAGTTAGAACCAAAGAAATACTAGTACATAGGAAAAGACCACTAATAATAATCACCCTAGCCAGTTATGAATGAACAAGTATTAACTCTATGTACTATGCTAATTGCTTTATGTAGATTACCTTTTCTTGACCACCCAAAGTACCTTGTAAGGTGGATATCACCATTATCTTAATTTCCCTGTGCTGTAGTTTAATATAACTTAGGGGGTGGTTGTGTGAATTGCCAAGGTAAATGTTGCAGAGGGCACCTGTGGGGTTGACTATTATCAAGAATTACTGTCCCTTTCCTAGGAGTGGTCGCCCTCCCCATTTGTGTGAATTCAGTGATTGAAAAAGTTAAAAATGTGACTCATACAAAATAGAACGAATAAGAATAATATGAATAAAAAATCTCATCAACTTATTAATCAAACCTTAAAGCTGATTTCAGGAGAATTAGAGGAAGAAAAATTATATAGTTAGTTAAAGGGATATTGAAATAAATTTGCTAATAGATGAAAAACTGATGAATGTCTTATAGGGCAATAAAGCTGTAGCCTTCAGGGTCTTTTCTCCCTTATAGAAATTGACCAGAATTCATATGACTTAGAGTATCTGGCTCTATTCAGATTAAGTTGCACATTGAAATGCAGACATGTTTTCCTAGGTCAGTAGTCAGCAAACTTTCTAAAGAACTAGATAGCAAATATTTGGGGGTTTACTGGCTTTAGCATATCTGTGGAAACAACTCAATTCTAACATCGCAGCATGAGAATAGCCTTAAGTAACACAAACAAATAGACATGCTCATGACCGCATAAAACTTTACTTACAAAAACATATGGCTGCCAGTTACAATGTGTCAACTCCTGTCCTAGGTTATTAAATGATATTTGAGAGGGCCAATTCATGCCTCAGGGTGACACTGAAAGGGCATTCAGTTATCTCTACATTTTGGATTATTTTTCTTAACAGTACTAAAATGTGAATGAAGCCTCCTGGATTTGCTGGTGCATGTCTTGGTTCTCTCTCATCTACATGGAAGCCGTGGAAGCTTTATGTTTATTCAGACAGACTCCAATCTCTCCATGCCTCCCCTTATCAGAATCAATGTGGCCGCAGGAAGCACAGGACCCTGGTTTGTGTTTGGAATGGCACTAGGTTACCTTGCCTCAGGCTGGTTGCTTTCTTGAGTGGAAGATGTATAAAGCCTGGAGATGATTTTCTCCTGTCTAACTGGGAAATGAGGAAGGTGAGGGCAGAAGGAGTCTAGTTCACCACTCACTGCCTCTCTTCTCCCCAGTTTCATTACCTACACAGTGAGAGTAATAGTGGCCCTACTTGGTGGGGCTGTTGTGTAGTTACTTAACTATAGTCCAGAAAGTAGAAAGGAAAAGCAGAGGATGGGGAGGGGAGGGGGGGTTTGGGAGAAGGGAGGGCATTTTGGGGGACCTCACCTAATGTGCAAGATGCAATGATACATTTCAAAACTATTAAGAAATGAGTATAATTGTCATGGATGTGTTACTTAGTTCAATGTAAGCATTTCACGTTGTATATCAAAGCAGTACCCTGAACCCCATAAATGCATCAATGTACAAAGTTATGATTTAATAAAAATTAATAATAAAAATAAATAAATAAATGTGATCCAGGATTGTGTGTAAAACACTCAGCTGAGAGAACAATAGCGCTTGTAGGGACCTCTATTCTTGTCCTTAGGGTTCCTCCTTTGTTCCCATCTCAGGTGACTTCAGTGTTGACCGGCTTTAGGACTTATGCTGATGCCACAGCTCTGCTTTCTCTTTGCTTGAGTTCAATGCCCTTTCTCTTCCACACTGCAGTTTTATTTCACTGTTGACGCATAACTTTTGACTTTCATTCAAACTGCTTCCAGTAACATTGCGTTTTGCAGTTGAGTATGTTTGCTGCCAGCTCCGTCTGCTTCTATGAGCAAGGAAGAGCACAGGAACTGAAAGGAACAGACAGGCTGGGCAATCACGTGGCTGGTGGCTTTGAGCAGATCATCTTCCATCCTCACAACTGTCCATTATCCCTGTTTCACAGATGAGGAAGCAGCCTTGAGGAGGCTGAAGCTGCCAGAGCAAGATTGTCCTAGAAAGCCTTTGGGGTCTGGGATTCCAACCTGGGTCAGACTAACTGCAAAGATAATAAATGCTTTTATCCGCTAGGAGAGAGCACATCAAAGTGCTATTCATTTGGCCACTAATTTACCTCTGAGTTGCTTCTCTTCCTTTGGCCAAACTGATCCTCTATGGCCTAAATGAAGGACAAGAAAAAACAAACATGTTTCAGGGCCTAAAATTAAACAAGAAGCTTTCAGCATGATGTGCAGCTCACACAGCATTTGGCATGTCTGAGCAAGTTGAGAGACAATCTCACCATCGTGGGTTTCTCACTTTTTAGAAAGACCTTGCCACTATCCATAGAGAGGTCTCTGCTCAGACCATGATGAAAACTCAGAGGCCAGAGTCAGAGAAAAGCAAGATGCCTGGCCAGTTCATTCCAGAAGCTTAATGTCCCTTGAAATGCAGCTTCATTCCTTACACAGAGCACATCTGTGTCTGCTGAGAGGAATCATGGCCTATAACACCTGGAACCAGACACTGCAGTCACCTAGAGAAATAACATGAGAGGGAATAGGCAGATGAACTTCCTGTAGATGACACTGATTTTTAGCTGCTGGACATTGTAACAACCCAGCTATTTTTAAGAAACATGGCAGGCTAATGTCAGGGCTCCTCCTCCCTCCATCTTCATTATAGATCTTGGTCCATAACCCTGTTCCATGCAGGTAAGAGCATAGTCATGTGACCCAATGGGCCAATCAGATCTTCTTACCAAGTACTTTGCATCTCAAGAGTAGGATGCATTTGGACAGGAGCAGTCAGAGATGAAGCCTTCATCTGTGCTAGTGTTCCAGGTCTATCAGCAGAGTGGTGAGTACTCAGGAATGTCAAGGCTGGTGGCATTAGTACAAAAAGACTATTCCCACCCCCGGATCTTTATGATACTCAGCTTCTCCTGGTTTCTGCCCATTTTCTGAGCTTGGTTTCCCAGGCTCTTGTTAATGCCCTGAGCTATCCACCATTTGGGGGGAAATTCGTACTCCCTTTAAGTTAGTCAGATTTGGTTTCTACGGCTGGCAAGAGAGGATCCGGAGTAATGATTGTGTTTCTCAATGTCCCTCTGCAAGGGCTCCTGCATATTGCTGTTCAAAGAGATTACCTCCAAGGAGGCCTTTGTTTCTACTCAATCGGAAGAAAAAGGCAAAAGGCCTCAGAACTTTGTTTATTTAGAATCTTAGTGCCCAGGGCTCACTCTGGCTATTACTCTAATTTTGCGAATCCTCTCTTCTAAGACAAACGCACGTTACAGGAGCCCAGACAAGGACTTTTCTTCCTGCCTGTCATCAAAAGACGAGTTTCAATAATCTCACATCAAGGCCCAGATTATTTCGTTCACAGCAGTAGAAGCTTCACAACATGAATCAGGTCAAAATTCTGCTCTCATATTCTTAAAATAAGTAAGCTTAAACCCAGATGCAAAGGGCTTGCTTTTGTTCCAGCCTGTCTCAGTTTCAACCTAGTCTCCAAGTGACAAAGGAAAATGACATGAATTGGACATTTGAATCATCACATTCATTTCTCAAACCTGCACAGTGAGGAGGGTGTTTTTACAGCCATGTTTCGGTGAAGGAAAGAGACTCTCAGAGACAGGAGAACATGCCCAGCCACGGTACTGGTAACCACACTCCAGGATTAAAAAGCAACTCCAAAATCTATGCACTGTCCACTCCCCCAGCTTTGGAAAAACAGAAGTCATTGCATGCTGATAAATTCAAACCACAGATGAGACCATTTTGGCCAAAAAAAGAAAGAATCCATTTTTGCCAAATAATGCAAACATTATAGCACGGGGGATCGTTGTAATTGAACTACATTTCATTTTGAAGCAATTCCTTTCATGGAAATATAGAGTACGTATCTCATAGTAGGTAGTAAAAATTCATCTTGAATTTGATTAAATAATTTCTGGTTTGTTAAGAGGGAACGTAATAATAGATGCATAAATAATAATCTAGACTTTTGTGTGGTATTTTTCATACTCTTCAATTAGTTTTGTTGCTTGGCAAAAAGAAAAGTCCAAATTCTTTCTGAGCTGTTTCATAACTGATAGATGAACTTGGCCTTGTTGATCCATAGAGAATGGTTAGAAATACCAATACCCTCAGGGTTAAATTTCCCAACTTTTGTTGTGGAAATATTTAGTCAGCTAATGATCTCTTCTCCTTCCTGCTGTTGGCTTTGGCAGGAATCACACCCCTCATTTTTAAAGAAACATAAAAATAATCCTCAAGGAGGGCTCATACCTGGCTAAATCTCCTAAAGGGCTAGAGTGAGGGTGACATGGAAAAACGTGGAGGACGGAATTTAAATGCTTTGCTAAATACAATTAAAACAAAAGAAAAACAGAATCTGTAAACACGAGAACATGCATCCATAGTTGCTATCAATTAAGGAAAAAACCAAACCAAACCAAATATGTGCATCTCCTTTTTTAGTCTTGCTGTGTTGCTCAGGCGACGCCCAAACTCCTGGGCTCAAGTTATCCACCTGCCTCAGCTTCCCTAGCAAGCTGAGACTACAGTTACAAGCCGCTGTGCTCAGTTTGGAAATTTTAAAAATATGATCTCTGCTAGGTAATGTCAAAACAGTCTAAGGAACTTTCTACTTGAAGACAGCCTCACCCGTCATCCACCCACTTATCCTCAGTATATGCTGGACTCCCAGGGACACGAACACAAAGATGTCAAGTCTGGCCTTTTCCTTCACGGAGCTTGATGGAAGCAACATAATTTATTCCTTATGCATTTTTGAGCTAATATTTGTTTAGTGTTTACTATGCGTTGTGCAACTATGCTGACAAAGCAGCCCACATAGTCCACTTGATTTTTCACAACTATCTCACAAGAATATTTTTAACCCCATTTTTCTTTCAAGAAACGGAGGTGCAGAGAAGTTATATAATGTTGATGCATACAATAAGCTTGTGACAGATCTAAGCCTCCAACCAGGTCCCTCTGACTCCCGAGTAAACGGCACGCTTTTAAGTACTTTGTCAAAAATGTCAGTTTTTACAAAACACAAAATCCGAACGTGAACCAGGGTCATAATCCAATGTTTGGCCAATAGTGATAGTTGTATTTTTAGAATGTGAAAATTATAATTGTTCTAAGATGTGTGTATGTTGTCTCTGTTTCCTGGAGGATTAGTGTAAACTCTTGGAGAGAGGATTAAGAAGGAAAAAAAAATGGATCAAGACAGGCTTTATGAATTCTGGGCAGTAAGTTTGATCCTTAAAAAAATGGACAGAGAGTTATCTGGAGGAAGAGAACAGTGTGAGAAAAGGCATGGAAAAAATGTGTTCTGAGAGTTTATAAAGAAGCAAGCCACGCAGACATTGTCCCTGAAGAACATTTGTCTTGCCCCCACGTAGATCCTTCTTGATTGTCCAAAGCCTCACCATCACCATTTCAGAGCTATTTCTTCTGGAGATGAGGGTTTTCAATCTTGATTCCATCAACAGCAGGAGTGTTCCTGGGAGGACTAATGCACCAAGGAATTTGTTCTCAACTATGAAATTAGTCAGAGTCCCAGCAGGAATGAGATGGCGCTGTTAGTGAGGGACTGCTTTCAAGGTGGGCGACATCAAAAGGAACCCACAAGGGCTGGGGTAAGTATCCAGAGGTGGCAACGGTGAAGTTTTCAAGCCCTCTCTCCTCTTCTGACAGGGAAAGAGCCATCTCTGGATCCCCAGAGAGCTGTAGCTGCTGGTCAGGTGGCAGATCTCTAGAAGGGGGAGGCCTGACAGGAGCTGACTGGGCTTGGAAAGGAGGGCCCAGACCAGCAGAGAAAGAGCTGAGAACAGACACCAGCCTGCCTTTCCTCCTGCCCTCCATAGGTTGATGCCGCCTCCCACTGACCAGACCCAACAGGACATCAGAGTCACGAAGCAGGTCTGGGAGGAAGGGTGGTGGCTGGATCTGGAAAGTGGATGGAGAGTGGGCTGCTCCACTCGGACAGAGGTCACCTGTCACCAATCCCATTTAAAGTTTCAGAAGAATGGAAAAGCAAGTATCCAATGTACTCAACACTAATATGAAACCAAGAGAAAAATAACTACACATCCATAAATATATTCAAATGGAGGAGGGAGAGGAGGGAAGGAGAAGAGGGAGGAGGTAAATTCTCACCTAACGTGCTCAATGTAAGGGTAGAGCTCAGCACCTGAGCTTTACCTTGGAAATACAAACGCTGTAATCTAATCATTTGTAACCTCACATTAATCTCAAAGAAAAAAAGTGAAGAAAAACGAAGTGATGAGCTTGCAAATTATTTTATTTCATTTGTAAGCTAAAACAGTTTCAATATTATCCTGACAACAGCTTTGTCCCCTAACCTGCATTCATACTTTCTCTTACGTTAGGGAGAGAAAAGTGTAGTGTTCCAGGTGGTGGCCTGGGACCCTCCATGCCCCTCACCAGCTCAGGAGCATGTGTTTACAGTGTCAGTGGCATCCTTCCCACAGTGTCGTG
The DNA here is from genome assembly GCA_963574575.1 of Galagoides demidoff. Taxonomy (NCBI): domain Eukaryota; kingdom Metazoa; phylum Chordata; class Mammalia; order Primates; family Galagidae; genus Galagoides; species Galagoides demidoff. The sequence continues at coordinate 37,026 of CAUYQV010019734.1, read as the reverse complement.
TGGAGAAAGGTGCAGTCTCCCTGCTGTGAGTCAAGTAGCCAGCCTTGGACGGCAGCTGGGAGTTGGTTGGACCCCTTCGGGGCTTTAAGACTGGCCACTGGTGATGGAGAATGAGGGACAGGGTTGAAGCAGGAAGAAGTATGTGTGATCAGAACATTTGGAAAGGGAGATAAAAAATATAGAAGTGTTAAGATTTTTGCCTACAGATGGCCCTGTTATGCTAAGAAGCCTCTTCCCACCCCCATCTAGGCACATGAAATGTGTTGTAATGGGAGGAACAGAGTAGCAGCTGGTATCGTGTATTCTCTGATTGGGGGCAGGGGGTGGTATCTCTCAATCTCTCTCTCTCTCTCTCATACACACACACAAATCCCCACAAAATCTCCTTTCAGAATAGATTTTTAAAGTATGACAGTAATGAATCCAAGCCTCTGTTGTCATAAGAGGAAGGCAGAGACGGGTTTGCTTGGGACATAATTTCCTCACCTCTCTCTGCTTGTTACATAGAGAGCATGGGGAAGTGCGTGTGTGTGTGTGTAATAATCTCCCTTTGGGCTCTGAGAACATTTGCTCTTCAGGGAATTTGGAAGAAGGAAGCCCCGAAGTGGTATTTTTATGCTCATAATTACCTATTTCCCTATTAAGAAATGGACTCCTACACATATTTATTGGCTGGGAAATCAAGCATCTTCTCGTGGCAACTTTGAAACTGTCTGTCCTTCTCTGCACACACACACACAGCTTTATGCATGATCATATGCCTAATGAAACTTGAAAAACGATCTATAGCTCACTGCAGTCAATTAAGTAACACACATGGATCTTGAGCAAGTCTTGAAAAAAATGCTAGATTTTTCCCAGAAATAAACACTTTCATAATAACAGAAATAAAAAAAAAACCCAAATTTTCCAAGTCTGTCTCAGTTACATGGAAAGTCACTGAAGTTTTCTTAAGAAGCCGGCACCCACATCTTAAATATCCACTCCGAATTCCAATGGTCTACCTGGTCTACCTTCCATTCCAAGTTGTTACTTAGTGACACACCATTTCCATTATCCAAGTTGAGCAATGGCTTCTCGTTGAATAAGGAATTTAGAATCCAGTACTTGAATTCATCAAGCTGTTTCCAGTAAGTAATCTGAAACTCTTGAGAAATGCCCGAAACATAATTATTAGTCCAAACAGCCCTTTTTATCTGTATAAATAAGGACAAAGATCAATGTCTGGTTAATAGAGATAACTTCCTATTATGGCTCATGTTTTTAATGTTATGACATGGACTGTAACAGTTGCTTTATGCCATTACATTGTCACTGTCACTTGAAACACTCTGAAGGTGTTTGACTCAAACTGTACTAGCAAGACAGATGCCGTTTTTCTTTGTGAATACTGCACCTACAACTTGACATAGGAGACTGCTGGAAAGTCTCTCTCTGGCTCTTCCTGGGATTTTCATCCCAAAGTGAGTGTTCCCAGGAGGCTGTCTGAATAGGAAAGAGGCCTAGAGAATTCAGCAGGATTTAAAAGGGAAAACAAACAAACATGGATTTTTGCTTACTCTCTTACTTAAACTTACACTACGATTACAAACAATATTGGACCACAGACTCTACAATTTCCCCAGGGTAGAGGTAATTTTGTCCCCTCCAGACAATCTGTAGAGTTCTTGAAAGACCCAGGGAGGGTGATGTGCCCTTCAAAGTCTCAGGAACCACTGGAAGGGCAGTGGGTCGAAGGAATTGGGGTCTTCAAACCCTGTGTGAACCAAACCTGGCTCCACACCTTTTCCTTTAAGGCCACCTGTCTCTTGTAATGCAAGCTCAAAACCTGGGCCTGCTCTGACTTCTCATCTTCTTCCAAGGGGCTTATTTCTCAAGTTCCTATCACTGCATTCAGCAGCTTGTGGTAGGTAGATCTCAACTGGTAAACTGTGGTGTGCCAGGGAAGTGCTGCGGTTGTCCAACTGGCACTCATTCTCCATCTCCTTTCTCTGCCCCCAGAAGCCATCTCCCTCTCTCAAGGCTGAAAGTGCCATACCGGCTTTCTCAGCTTCTCTTGCAGCTAAGACCTGGACATGACAGCCTGCCCTAGCCAGGAAAGCAATTCTGTTAGGAGCCTTCTGGAAAAAGTTTCCTCCTCCCAGTACAAAAAGGCACATCACATGTGTGAGAAGGGTTAAAATTAAGAGCACTGACAATAGCAAACATTGGAGAAGATTGGGAGCAACTAGACCTCTTCCACATGGCTGGTCAGAGTGTAAAAAGATCCAACCACTTTGGAAACAGTTTTCCAGGTTTATATAAAGTTAAATACAAACCAACCACCTGACCTAGAAACTTTACTCCAAGGTATTTTATTCAAGATAAATTAAAACATATGTCTGTATAAATATTGCATATGTGTACTCAAAGCATAGCATATTCACAGGAGCCTGAAACTGGAAACCTAAATGTCCCCCAATACTAAATGAATAAATTGTGGGGTTTTTTCAGTAAAATATAAGATCAGTCATTAATAAAGATAAATGAAACACTGATACCTGCAATGTCATGAATCGCTCTCAGAAACGTGCTGAGTGAAACTACACAAAAGGCGAATCTAATCTGTAGTGACAGAAAGTTAATCAGCCTTGCCTACAGCAGGGGGCAGGAGAAAGCGCTGACTATAAGTGGGCATAGATGGTCTTTTCAGGATGAGGGGAGAGTCTCATCTCTTGATTGCAGTGGTGTTTTCATGGGTGCTTATGTCCTTTAGACTATACACTTGAAATGGGTATAATTATCATCTCAAATTTTATCTCAATAAAGTTGACTTTCTAAAAGAGATATAATTGACGGATGACTCTTCTTCAGCTCTATGCTGTTGTCTACCTAGAAGGCTTGAAACTTGGGTGACCAGCTTAGGATCATGAGGAGACCAGCCTGTGACAGTCAGGGTAAATGAAGTAGAAAAATGGCCCATGCTCGGTTCTTGATGACAGGAGGGCAGCACAGTATGGGGGCTGGGAACATGGGCTCTGCAGGAGATTGCCAAGTTCAAAGCCCTCTTACCACTTATTATCTGCCTGACCTGGAGAAATCCATTCACCTGTTTGTGCCTCAGTTTTCTCATTTGTAACGTGAATGTGCTAATGATATTATCCGCCCTCCCAGGGCTTTTAAGAAGGATTGAATCAATTAAATTGTAAATTCTGTAATAGAAATATTTCTTGTCTTTCATGTTTTGTTTACTTTTATTCACTGATACAATTCAAGTACCAGGAAAAATACCTGGCACTAATAAGACCTTAATAAATGTCTGTCAAACAAATGAAAGAATGTGTGTAATATATATTAGGAGAGTGTCTCATTCCTGATAAATCAAGTAAGTGCTATGTGTGTTTTCAGTTGTGGTTATTAATTCTGCTGTTATTATTATGCAGCAGCAGACACAACCTCAAATCCACTCTACTTCTAGTTTTCTTGTTATGTAAATATGAACCGTTTTCTTCCGATGTCATTTTGAATTTGCTATTCTGGGAGATCATCAAACTATAGCCTATAGACCCAATCTGGCTTGTGGTCTGCTTTTGGGTGGTTCACAAGCTAAGAATGTTTTCTATGTTTGTAAAGGATTGTGGAAGATGAAGAAGAAAAAGGGGAGGAGAAAGAAGAAAGGAAGAAGAGGAGGAGAAGAAAGAAAAATTTTACTGATACTTGTTATCGAGCCCTTTAAAAGTTTGCCAACCACTATGCTGTTTTATTCATGTGGCCCAAAGCTTTGATCAGAGCATAAAGTTTTTTTTTGTTTGTTTGTTTCACTCTATGTATTATGGCAACATCTACCAGACAGAAGGCTGAACTTAACAAATCCTTTGACATGAAGTAGAATGTTGTACACGTGCCTCTGAGTAAGAGACCACAAAGGAAGCTGGAATCAAAGATCCTTCCCTTCATGGGACGGGTGAGATGCTACGTCATGCCTATCTAGCGAATCTTGGTCAGAGGGGTAAATAGTCCAATCTAACCCAGTTCTTAGGGCATGCAAGGAAATTGTGAAGATTTAGAGACATTGTGAGGCTTTGTCATTATGCTAAATATTATAGTGTTTTAGTTTTAATAAGTATTTTGATATTTTAATTATTTTATAAATAATGCCTACAACTCACCTACAGAAATATTAAAAGCAGTTTCTCTGATCTTTCTCCCATTTCTGCACTTCCATTCCAGTCCTCTCTGGTTATTTACATACATAACCATGGGAGAGAACAAGGGAAATGGCTCAAATTCATACGCCCATAGAAATGACCTTGAGAGCCAGTTGTTAGTAGTGGAGAGAAAGACAGAATGAGACAACTGGGCTCCACTAAAGAAGGAGACCCGCAGACTTGTGCGTTTGGGGGAGGAAACTGAGGCCATTGAAGACAACATTTTCCAAGTTTACAAATTCTCACACGGTTAAGGATTTTTTTTTTTCCTCTCTTTATAGTTGTGGTTTTCAGAAAAGATAAGACACCATGTGTGGAAGCCGGTTATCCCACGTCATCACTTTTGCCATGGAACTTCGGCTCTTGGTTATTTCTTCTTGTATAACATCTAATATTTGCCAAGATTTTACATTTACCATCATTAGAACAAATATTATCTAAAGGGCGTACCATGTGCCACAGACCACTGGAGTCATAGCCATAATCCTCTTTGATCTCATACTACATAAAAAAGTAGGTACTGTCCTAAGACCAGTTGTCTCCTCCTGGCTACTGATGTTCTAGGAATAGATAATTATTCATTTCAGGGGCTGCCTTGTGTATCACAAGATGTTAGGCACCATTCCTGGCTCTACCCACAGATGCCTTCCTCTGCCTCAGTTCTGCAATCAAAGATGTCTTTCAGATACTTCCAAATGTCTCTGGAGAAGAGAAAGTTCACGTCACACCCAATGCTGATTTTATAGATAAGGGAGTTATGGTTTGGGAAAAGTTGAAGTTGGAAAAGTCAATTAATTGCCTACAGGATGAGGGGTCAGCTTTACAAATATTTGAGGAATCAAAACCTGGGGAAAAAAAAAAAAAGCACTGACTTTCCGATCAGGCTTGACCTGTGAGACCCTGAAGTCAGTGTAATTTTATTTTTAAAGGAAGAAAGATATTCTACTCCCCATCCTCCCTCAAAGGTGAAAGTAAGTTAAGTTGCTTACAGAACTATAATAAGTTAGAGCTACGGGGGCCTTAGAAAGCGTTTATTAAACCATCAAAGTTTATAGATGTGGAAGCTGAGGCCCGTGGAGGAAAGTGAGAACTCAGTCAGCTGGTGGGAGCCCCAACTTTGCCCTGTAGTCCAATGCTATTTGCTGCTTCCACCATTTCCTCTCTTTCTAGGAAAGATCGTCAAGGTCAGAACTAGGTAACTGGGTTTCAGAGGAGGTTTGAATTGTTGTTGAGTTTTGCATTGAGTATATTTAATGATATTATTTCTGAATAATATAGATAAAATGATTTCTGCCATTTAAAAATATTTTATATGTCTTGAGCACTTATTATATGTTGAGTGTTGTCTCTCCTTTAATTCTTAGAGTATGAGGTAGGTACAAAGATTATTATATTATTTAGAAAATAGGAACCACTTTGGGACATTCATGCTTAGGGAATTTGATTTGGAAAATCAGTAATAGTGAAGAAGATGAAGGGGAGCCAGTGAAACATCCCAGAGATTAGAAACAGCAGGAAGCTGCTACCATCTCTGGGGCTGGAGGTACAATGGGCAGAGGTGGTGACCCCACAGCTCCTAAGGGCTGCTCTGTATATGTTGGAGCACTGCAAGAGATACTGCTATCACCAGGGATCCAATGGAGAATGGAGAGAGATGGAGAGATATCTCTCTGATTCCCGCCTTCCTGCCTTCTGCCAGTGTGGCCCATTGGCTTCCAGACAGCAAGGGAACCTGAGAAGTGTGGCTCCCTGCACTGCACAGCAGAGCAGGGAAGGATGGAGGATGGATCTCAGGACAATAGGCCCTGACCTGCACCATTATGTGTTGTACTGACTTCTTTGACTTTCTCTGTGGCTGCCATCTCAGCAGTTCCCTTCTGAATAGAGGCACCTGGCAGGCAGACCCTGCAAGAGGGGTGATAGACCAAGTTACTATTTTAGATTCCCTTCCCTAGATCCCAAACAGAAGGGGAGATTAGAGCCAAGGCATTAGAAGCAGGCTGGCAATTACATTTGAATGACTTCACTGGGTAGAATCTACCAGCCAGTTCACCCAGGAATCTACCACCAGGCACATTAGAAGTATTATATGAGACACGTGAGACATCGGACTTAGATATTCTCCAAAAGGAAGCATCGACAAGTTATGTGAGTGACAAAGGCACAAATGGAGGCCTATTGTGGACTGAATTATGTGTCCCTCCCAAATTTATATGTTCATGTCCTACTTGAGATAAGGCCTTTAGAAGCAATTAAGGTTAATAAAGGTCTTAAGGGCGAGGCCATAATCCAACATGAGAAGTGTCACACAAAGGGACACACGGATGCTTGCACACAAAGCAGAGACTGGGTAAGGACACAGAGAGGTGACAGTGATCTTCCAGTTAAGCAGAAAGGTCTCAGGAGTAACCAAACCTGCTAATATTTTTGGGCTGGGACTTAACAGTCTCCAGGACTGTGAGAAAACACATTTCTGTTCTTTAAGCTACCTGGAGTGTGGTGCTTTGTTACAGTGGCCGGAGCAGATTAATGCAAGCCACCAGGCACAAGACACCCCACAAGAGTTGATGTTTATTGTCATTTTCAAAGACAGTTTCAGGAAGGCCACTCACTGTGAACTAGCTATTCCCTGAAATTATTTACCAGGCAACCAAGTCCTTTATACAGTCAGAGATGAGGCTTACATACATAACCATGGGAGAGAACAAGGGAAATGGCTCAAATTCATACGCCCATAGAAATGACCTTGAGAGCCAGTTGTTAGTAGTGGAGAGAAAGACAGAATGAAACAACTGGGCTCCACTAAAGAAGGAGACGCACAGACTTGTGTGTTTGGGGGAGGAAACTGAGGCCACTGAAGACAAAATTTTCCAAGTTTACAAATTCTCACACAGGTAAGGATTTTTTTTTTTCTCTTTATAGTTGTGGTTTTCGGAAAAGATAAGACACCATGCGTGGAAGCCGGTCAGCAAGCTATTTTTTCGTGTGTTCCTTTCTCTAAATCATTTGGCATAGAAAATTATTAAAGCAATCTAATTCGGATGCTTGTCCTTAATGTCACAATCCTTGATCAGGACACGAGACTTCTGTGTCAGTATAATTATGAGTATATTGTTTTAATGAAGAAGCTAAAAATAAAGTCCGAACAGACCAACAGCACTCAGATAGGCCGTGACAGTTCGGGGATCCTGAGAGCTGCTGTGTGATTGCTTTTGGGCAAAAGCATTTTAAGAAGTAAATTGATACTTGCAGTTGGCACTGCCTTCAGGTCCTCTCGGGGGCTGAGCTGCAATTCTGGATCGGCTTGAGATTAACTGTCTCACATTTTTCCTGGAGCCCTATCCAAGTCTGGTCAGGTACAAGTGAGCTCCACAAACACCCCTTTCCCTGAAGGACTGGGAGGGAGGGTGTCAGGGAGGACCAAGGTGAGGGGTTACCTGGGAAGAGACAACAGGGTCGTCTAAGGAGGAGAGAAAGGAAATCACCGCAGCAAGACTTGCAACATGATTAAAGAGAAATCTATGGCAAAAGGACTAGGTAACTTCCACCTCTGGAAATCTAACTAGGGTGGGTTTCTGAGGCAGTCCGTTAGTATTTTCAGAGCCTCGCTTGCTCCCAATGTGGTCTCAGAGCAGCAGCAGCAGCAAGCCTATGAGCTCATTAGAAACACAAACCTATTAAGTCAGAATCCACAGCCAGATGCTCAGAAGATTTCTACGCCCATGAAATGTTGAGATGCACTTACCTAAAGCCTTGTTCAGCCAGACAGGTGTGAAGGGGCGTTGAAATCCTCTGCTAGGGCTTGACTGCATGCTCAAGGCTTTCATTCCTGTCATGAGGAATGAAGCTGAAGGAAAAGAACACAGTGGATGGAAAGGGGATTGACATTGTCTCAGACCCAACTATTACCTTCCACCTGTGCCAGGCCAGCACTCACCAGTGGGACGACACTTACCAAAGGTGCCAATGGCATGCCTCTCCTAGGGCCAAGGGTCTCCTGGGCTGTCACTGCAGCTGTCATCAGACTATGTGTCGCTTTGGGCCACTGGCGCAGGGTTTGCAGCGCTCTCTCCTGCGCCTGCAAGGGGTGTGTGGAAGCACCAGTATAACCTACAGAAGTTGCCAAAAAAAAAAAGGTAAACAGATTTTAAGAAATGAAAACGCTGCCTTAAAATTATAAAACTCAAGCCACATTTGACTTCTGCAATTACAAGAGATACAAGATACAAAATACAACATAACAGACATTATCAGTTGTTCATACAGTTTTTTTCCTCTCTTAAAATGTATGTGTCTTTGGCACCCTCTGTATTTTGGGACAGGGATTTTAAGAGGTAATTACAGTTGAATGAGGCCATGAGGGTGCGGTCCTGGACTGATAGGACTGTTGACCTTACAAGAAGAGGACTTGGGGAAGATCTTGTCTGGGTGCCTGCACTGAAGAAAGACCCCATGAACACATGGCAGGAAGGCAGCCACCTGGGGCCAGGAGAACCTGCTAGAGAACTGACCCTGCTGGCCCCTAATCTCAGATTTCTAGCCTCAAGAATGATGAGAAAATAAGTCGCTGTGGTTTAAGCAGCTGGAGAAGACATATGTTTGCCCTAAGAAAATGGATTGTTGGAACCAAGATTCCTGATAAGAAAGAAAATGTTTCTGAATTCAAAGTTTATCTGCTGATGTTGGGAATGTTGATTTTTTATTGATGACCCAAATCTAGTTAAGGCTTCTGAGGAAATGTTCATCTGTCAACAGTAGTATGTATTACTCAGGTTCTTTATGACTTGGAGAAACATATACACTATGGGGGGAGGGAGGATGTATCCACCTTCACATCATGGATGAAGTAACATCACACACATACACCCTGGCCCTATGAGGGTCTTGAATCTGATTCATCCATCACTGAGGGGCTCTCTTGGAGACAGAACCAGAAAAGACGTGGACTACCTAGAACAGTTTGATCACCTTGAATAGACCAACTTTTACCTGTTGGAAGCCCATTGGTAATATTTAGCAAGAAAATGTAGCAGTTATTAGATTGTAATTAAAACTGTTAACTAGATCTCTAGTCTAGTTTGACTATTATGTCGCCTTGGGCAAGTCACCTCACCTCTCTAGGCCTAAATCCTTCTCCCTGGGAAATGAGGAACTGGATTACCTCCAAGTTCTAACATGCTATAGTGTTTGATTTGTGTCTTATTCTATCATTTGAGAGTTGGAGCTATCCAATTGTTTCGATCTACACAATAATTTAAGAAGAGGAACACGGTTTTGAGTGAGGTGTAAGAATATAATTGTGCTTACACCACTGCCTCCTTGGAGCTGACTGTCTGCCGGTTGTAACAGACGATAAACAAGAACAGATGTCCCCAGTGCTAATCAGGAAATAAAGTGTGGTGATAGTGGGTGATTGGACGTCTTCTCAAGAGAAGTATTGTTTTAGCTGATATTGGAAGAGCCAAACGTGAAAAACTGGGAAGGTACAAGGACCATCAAGCATATCTACTGATGGGAAAGAGATGATAAAACTAAAGGAACAGAAACAAACACAGTGTGAACAGGGCAGAGCGAGGCAGAGATAATGGGCAGAAACGAAGCACAAAATAGGCAGGGGCTTGATCATGTCTGGTGTACAGGCTGCGGTAGGGAGCTCAGGTGTTATCCTAAGTGCCAAGAAAAAGAATTTCAATGGACTTAAAATCATATCAAAGCTACGAAACAAAACTCAATAAATTATTGTTGCATAATTGTGAATCACACGAGCAATTACCTGCAATAATACTATAATACAACAATAGGGACACAATGTTCCGACTACATAAGTTTACCTTTGATTAACCAAGAAGAAGAACCTTCAAAAGTTTGGTGCACGTTCAGGAAAACTTGCATCAATCACTCCACTTCATCCCTTTGAAGTTTAGTATCCACCCCAGCATGGCTTTTATGGTAAATGGCAAAATAAATCTGTGACTCCAATTACCCCAACCTACCCCTTTGGGAGTGGAATGTTACTTGGAACATATCCTTATAATTAAGATCTAATTGTTATTGATATTCAGACAAATGTTCTTGCTGGCTTCATTTCCAAGAAAAAAAGACACAGATTCCCTCCCTGCCTGGTCCCTTTTGCTAGTGCCAAATAGCATTTGAATAAGTACTCAAGGAGAGATCACCCTTGATTTTGGTTACTGACAGGAGTTTGAATTAAAGCAGGAAGGATCACAGATTCGATCTGTGTTAGTTTACAGCTTATCCTCATTTATTACAAAAACTTCTGAGGCAGCTTCAAAATTAAACATTGCAGGAAACTGAGTAATAAAGGGAGGAAAAAAAGAGGGTACAAATCTATTCATCTCTCAGACTGGGAATGACTTTACAAGAGACGAATCAGTAACTGAATTCTGCTGTGAATTTTCTGGAAACCAAGACATGAAGGAGAACATTGATTTGCATGATGTTTCTTATCTGATAAAACAAAATAAAACAAAACATCAGAATCAGTCCGTAGGGACAAACTTTTTGTTTGAGTTCCATAGAAAAAGGAATTTATTTTATAAATGTTTATATAAAGGACATTGAGTATCTAGTGGACAATACATTCAAGGAATATTTTGAAGGAACGAAGACAGAAAAACAGTTGAAAATAAATGTTTCTCGAGCCAGAGTCTGTAAAATTTAAAAGGGGCATAAATCCACAAAGGCATCTTTGTAGCACGCTAAGGTATTGTGGTCTGGATACTTTTCTTTATAACAGGGACGGTACTTAGAGAACCCAGAAGAAAGAAGACATTTCTTAACATGTCCATTAGGCCCTTTCTCACAAATTACAGCTATTTCAAGCAGTCTTCTTGGTATTGAGTTGCAGTCAATTTTGGAAAGTACAAATTTCATGGAATGCAGACAGGACTATCAGTTAAAGGATGTTCCAAATGGCCAGGGATGAAAGAGGCTGAGCTGTCCTGCTGGGTTGGGAGCTTAGGAGGTGGTCTGGTCTTGTCCAGAACACATCCCACTTCACCATGGGATGGCAGGAGAAAGGTATAACTTTGTTTTGGAAAAGAACCATAAATATTCCTGAGAACTTGCATGAATCCTTTTGGGGAGCCCAGATTCTGATCCTGTAGTTCATGAAGAAATCTAGAGTATGAGCAGATAGAAGAGGAAGCATCTGACTAGGGAAAATCATTCCCTGGGACAGTTGGTCTAATCTTATAGCTCCTACTAGAGTTCTTTAAGTCAAATCTACCTGATAGTTGATTCATTTTTATACTTTCTTACACCTTGTGTCTTGATGTGGTTGTTTTTGTGGCTTCACTAAATTCAGGGACTGGGTTCCATCTAAATCTTCTTTGCATTGAAATCATCTCCCATGGAGAGGAACACATTTATAAGAGGGACTCTACCTAACAATAGCAATTAACATAACCTGGATCTTTGTACCCTCATTGAATCCCCAACAATAAAAAAAAAAAGAATTAAGATAACAAAATGTTAAGTTTTCTCGGCTGGGTGCCTGTTGCCCAAAGGTTAGAGCACCGGCTGTGTGTATCCGAACTGCTGGTTCAAACCCAGCCTGGGCCTGCTAAAAAAGTTGATTATTATAGTCCAGGTCAGGAGGTAGAAGGAAGTGGGAGGGAGGAGGATTTATAACAGAGGAGGGAGGACATAGCGTGGGGTCTCACCTAATGTGCACATTGTGAGGGTGTATATAACACAACCCCTGGGTGAGGGGCTCCTCTGCAAATAGAACTTTACCCTGGATGTGAGAACAATGTAACCTAAATTTTGCACCCTCATATTAATTGGAATAAAGTTAAAAAATAATAAAAATTTTTAAAACGTTATCTTTAGTTTACTTGATTAGGTGTGTGTATATTTATGTAAATTTTTGTTCACTATCTAATATATTCTAGGAATTAATATATTACTTCTAGTCCTTCTAGCTGGATTATTGTTAAGGTAAATAAGTATAACATCAATGTATTAATACAGGGCATCTATTATAATATTGGCCAGGAGCTCAACTACCCCAGGTTGCATGGCCCTCCCAAGAGGACTTGCTCTTGGATAAATTCAATCTACTTGGGTGTGGGTGTTTTCTGTGTGAAATCCACTGGGAATCCACTTGGCAAGCTCTTCAAGATGAACAGGTTATAGTCCCTGCCCTCTAGGAACCCAGAGCCTAGTTCCTGGTCACAGTAAGTAATTAATACGTATTTACTGAATAAGCAAGTGAATGAATGATGAGAAAGGATCACATACAGCCATAACACAGCCACAAGGTCAACATCAAGTGCTACTATGTTTAAATAAGGGAGAAAAAGAAAGCTGTGTCCTTCTGGGTGGATCAATAAAGGCACTAGAGAAGGGCATATTTAGATGAGAACTAAAGGGTGAAAAGAATTCTGGACTATGAAGATGAGAAAGAAAAACAAGTGGATGAATTATTGCCTTTATCTGGGCAGCAGCACCATCTCAGTCATATATTGGTAACAGGCTCTGCCACTAGCCAAAGAGGCACCAAGTGGGCCAAATTAGGCCAACCATCATTGTCCACCTTACTTGAGTTGCTAGAATTGAGCACCTTGAGGCTAAGAGACACCTTGTTCAAGCCAAGCCAATCACATCGTCTTTCCTAAGAATTTGAAACCTGAAGACACAATATAGAGAAGCTCTAGAGTGTTAGTTGGGGTGAAGTCATCATGAAGATAGCCCCTTTGAAGAAGGGTTTTGGGCTCCTTTTGCTTAAATCTCTGAGTTACTGTGATACATATATTCTAGGATTCTTAACAGTTCTCTTCTTCCTTTGAGTTTGTGAACCACCCATCTAATTAATACACTCTTCATTTTTTATTAAGTAAGTCCAGGTCAATTTCCATTGCTTTCAATTAAAGAATTTTTAACTATACAACTAACAGAGAGAGGCATGAAAGCAGAAATATTAAGGATTTGAGTTGGAGTAAAGAATAGGAAAATATTGCAATATCATACTGGAAAGAGAGAAAATGACCTTATTGTTGGAGGCTTTCGAATCCAGTGATACAAATGATTAGGTCACCTTGTTTCCAAATAATCTATTTATATATCCTATAATCCAAAATTCATCTACTCACTAAAATTTACTTCTAACCCTCCAAACAATATAGTACTTTCATGGTCATTCACAAACGTACACAGAATGGCTAAAAATTTGAGTCATTTAATGTACACATTCTCAGCTAAGATCAAACGTCAAATAAATTGATGCCTTGTCTTACTTTTAAAGGAAATTTTAATTTTTTAATTTTAAAACATTTAATTGGCAAAATGTACATGCATCTAATCAAGGTGCACACCATACTGATTTATGTAATAATTATCACATCAAATTAATACATCTTCTATTAAATACTAGCTTTCATACTGTAAACTAGGGTCCATTTTATGGTCTATTGAGTGCCAAGTAGTTTACGCTTTTGCTTTTTTCACTGTTTAAAATGGCACCTAAGTGTAGAGCCACAGTGCTGTCTATAGTGTTTCTAAGTGCAAGAAGGCTGTGATGTGTCTCAAAGGCAAAATATGTGTGTTAGGCAAGCTTCTTCAAGCATGAATCACAATGTTATTGGCCTTGAGTTCAATGTTATCTAATCAACGATATATATTAAATAAGATTTCCTTAAACAGGAACACATTTTTAAAAAGGTTATGTATTGATTAGGTAATAAAAATGCAATGACCAGAGGCTGTCAGGAACTTAACTCTACACTTCCCCTAGGAGCAAAGGTTCAGTATTCACGAGGTCAGCATTTGCAGTGACTTTATAGAACATAAAGAGAATCATCTGTATTAAAATTTAATTTTTTAATTTCAGATTGAAATGAGGATACGATTTGATTAGGTTATGTGTTTTGCATTTGTTAGGTCAAGTCTAAGTTCTAATTAGCTTCACCCAGAAGGTGTGCCCTATGCCCTTACATTATACCTATTAGGTGAGAGCTTACCATTCCTCCTACCTTCTTCCCTCTCCCCACTCCCATCTCCCTCCTGCCCCCCACTTGAGTTTGTGTTTTTCTCTCATGTGGGCATGTAGTTGTTCATCTACCAGTTTCATATTAGTATCAAGTACGTTGGATACTTGTACCACATAAATAGAAGCAAAGACAAAGTCTGTTTGATCCCCTCAATAGACGCAGAAAAAAGCATTTGACAAAATTCAACATCCTTTTCTGACAATAACAATTAAGAAAACAGGCATAAATGGGACATTTCTTAAACTGATAGAAGCCATCTACAGCAAAAGCACAGACAATATCATACTGAATAGCGTAAAACTGAAAGGTTTTCCATTTAGAACTGGAACTAGACAAGGATGTCCATTACTACTACTCGACATATACTGGAAGTTATAACCAATATAATTAGGCAAGAGAAGGATATCAAATGTTTTAAAATGGGGACTGAGGAGGTCAAACTCTTGCTCTTTGCTGATAATATGATCTTATACTATGAAAACCCCAGGGACTCAACCATAAGGCTCCTGGAAGTGATCAAGAAATATAGTCACATCTCAGGATATAGATTTAATTTTATAAGCAAAGAGGAGAGTCTATTGAAAGTTTTGAACACAGAATAGATGTATTTAAAACTGTGTACTGGGAGGATTATTTGTGTGGTAAATGTACAGAATTTGTTAGTGCTGGGAGAGAACCAGGGAGAACCCCCACTGGTCTTCTAGGAAGTTGCCTTCTGGTGGCAAGGAAGGTAAGAATTTTCTTAAAGGTTGTGATACCAGAAACGAAGGCATGAAGCTGAGATGTTGTAAAGGCAGAAGATATAGAAAGTTTGTGACTGTGAGACAAAATTGAGGAACAAATAAAAAGGAACAATAACATTTCAAGTCTGAAAGAGGTGAATAGAAGAAAGATTGGCAGTGCAGAAAGATAATTTAGGCAAGGAGTTGGCCAGAGGAGGAAGATCAGGAATTCACTTATAGATGTGCTGAATTTTTAGCTTTGTTGGCATGTCAATGAATAGTTTATACTCAATAAAGGATAGTTGTATTATTGATAATAATTGCAAAGAGGTGGAAAGTGAGGCAGAGGAAGAAGAGGGAGAGGAGAAAAATATCGCAGACACCTGCCATGGAAAATTGGCATTCAGTTGTCCTCTTTGAGTCTGATATCCACCTGGCTGAGCTCTGGACAACCCAAATGCTAGTCACTGCACCCGATGTACAAGTTGAGGGTGTGACACAGCAAACCTGTTGAAGGTTTTAGCCCTCAGCAGTCAACTCTTACAATTCATCATCATATGAAGGTACATTCTCTGAGCTCACCCACGCAACTTGGTGGCTGACCCAGGGAGAGGTTCTACCATCAGCAATTGACTGTGTCTGGAAACAGCTATTTCTTCCAGAAAGACACTCTTCTCTTCTTTATCCAGTGACTCAGGCCTTGTTTCAGGAGGTTGGAGCTTAGATGCAAGTCTGAGCCTGTAGACCAGCAGTCCCACTTGCTGCTGCTGCTGTTGCTCCCTGAGATTCTTGGATGGTGCTTCAGCCGGGGTCTACGTGGCCAAGCTTTCTTCCATCTTACTGGTCTAAAATGACCAAGAAGAAAGTCTCTCCTTGTCCCCATGGATTGCCTAATTCTCTGGCCTCTAATGTTTACCTTCCTAGTACAAATGAGCTTTATTTTGTTCAAGGAAATATTCTGTTCTCATCTATTTGAATAATTGTACCTCATGGACACCTCAATTGGACAATCACAGGCCAATTGGTTGAATTCTGAAGGTTTAATAATTTGGTATAAATTCGTCATCTGGTTAGAGTTTAACAGATCTCTATTGTATCCCAGTGCTCTGTAGACTGTTTGGATAATCTTCTGGGTGTGTACTCTATTCTTACATTCTCTGGGAGCCCTGGAGAATTAGATATCACCCTCATTCCATCCAACCATGCAGTGGTCATCAATTGGGCAGCTCTGTCCTATGGCCCTAAGTTGTGCTTTCATAAGGCAATGCCAGCATCAGTTGGCAGGGAAAGAACAACAGGTCCCTGCAGTGTCCCTCACTCACCTGGCTGAGGTGAGAAGGGGCAGTATCTTAGAGAGGATGCATGGCTAAAATGAATCCAATCTAGGTCCCCCTGGCCACATTTACAGCTCTTAGTATCACAGTATTGGAAAAAAAAAAAAAAAGCATCGTGGAAGAGTCTCCCTAAATGACCATTTTCTTTTCATTACTTGCTTTCCTTCTTCTTAAATACCCTCTGTGACTTCTTAAAATAAAGTTAGGAGAGAAAATCATTCCCTCTCCCCTTCTGATACATCATGGCTGATTTTAGGGTTCTTCTAAGACTCATTGAAGTGATTTCTCTAGGTAGCATAAAAAGCAACTTTCAGAAAAGGCACTTACAGATGTGACAATGAAACTAGACACCTTAGCAACTGATTTATCAAAACCCTTGAAGAACCATTTCAAGGCAGGTGGCAAAGGCAATAATGTTGAACAAAGGGAGCCCATCCAAAGGCAGAACCATATTGCATGCTGTAAGAAAAAAATAGTGAGAGAAATAGGAAGCCCACATGGAACCATTTTTTCTCATTTTGTTCATGTCTCTTTACTAGCTTCTGAGCATGAACCAATACATTTTTTTTTTTTTGAGAGCCCATTCAAAGCTAGGGGGAGAGAGATAAAGGTACTACTTTCATTCAGCATCCCATAAGGGAGCTAGTAGAATTTTCTTCTGAATCTGAAGGTAATTATAGAAAGTTGCCTTTCTATTCCTTTAAGTAGTTCTAGTCAGAAATAACCTCCTGGGAAGTCACAGTATTTGACAATTCACCAAAACGAGCATTAGCTTTGAATACATGTATGTAGTGATGAAAGCATAAATAGCATACATTATACTTTACATTAAAACCTCTGCTGGTATAAAGAGAGAAGCAGGGACTAGCAGCCCATGAAACAGGGTACCCAGATGTCAGTGAGTAGGACGCCCAGTCTAAGAGAAGGACTGGGCTGTGGCATTGTGTTCAGTCAGTGTTGTGGATCAGCACCAGGGAGGGAGAATGGAGAGAGAGCAAGTGGGCATGGAAATACTTGCTTGGGTGGTGCCATAAGGGTTCCTGGAGGATGAAGCCACATGACAATTAAAGCGCCACCTGTCTGCCCACCACCTGCCCCATGGGAGAGATCTCAAGGGAAGAACAAAGTCAACCCTGGGGCAGTAAAGATGGGTGGGGCACCTGGAGCTCATCTTGTTCAACTCCCCACTTACATGGTCTGGGAACTAGGGTCTTCATATACTAATAATAAAAAATAACATGATGGGCTTTTTGTGTTCCACATATTGTTCTCACCACTCTCCCTCCAATGACACATAAGAACACAATCACTCTTTTATTTTTTCACATTTTAAACCATATTTTATTCTTTTAATTCTTTATTAAATCATAACTGTGTACATTAATGCATTTATGGAGTACAATGTGCCAATTATACAATGTGTAATGCTTACATCTAACTGATTAACATAACCTTCTCCTTGCTTTCTTGTTTGTTGTAATAAAAACATTCATACTCTATTCTTAATAGTTTCACAACAGTCTTCATGGTTGGTACAAAAATCTCATCTTCTCTATTGCACAGATGGAGAATTAAGACAAAAGGAGGTCAAACAATTGACCTTAGGATCATGACCTCAACCCTCTGCCCATCAGAGATGACAATGCCTTCCTTGTCAAATTGTTGTAAAATTTGAATTATCCTCTGGTAGCTCTTGGTACATATTAGACATTTGATTACTTAATGGGCAAAGGTTGTTTGTTTAAGAAGCAAGGAGGGGACAGGAAAGAGCATTAAGTTGGTAAGTTTCTCTTTGTTCTTCATTTAACCTGGGAACAAAGTTGACATGGGGGCAGGTGGCTTAGAGCAAAGGAGGGAAGAGGCAGAAGGTCAAATCTATAGAAAAATGAAAGTGAAGGACTGTATTAGATAGCATTAGGCTAGAGAAACAGCCAATAGGATCATCTCTGTCTCTCTGATAAGGAATTGGCTTTGGCTCATGTAATTATGGAGGCTGATAAGTCCCAAAAGTTGTCATACCAGAGAACGAGGAAAGCTGATAGTGTTTTCTAGTCCGGGGTTGGCAGGCTTGAGACCCAGGAATAGCTGATGTTTCAGTTCTAATACAAAGGTAGGAAAAAAATCCCAACATCCCAGTTTGAAGACAGGTAGGAAGAATTCCCTCTTATTCTAGGGAAGGTCAACCTTTTTTGTCTATTCATACCTTCAGCTGATTGGATAGGGCCTGCCTACATTAGGGAAGGTAATTTACTTTTCAATTTATCAATTCAAATGTTAATTTCATTCAAAAATCTCACTCTCACCACGGACACACCCAGAAAAACATTTTACCAAATATTTGGACACCTGGTGGCCCAGCTGATACATTTAATTAGCCAACAAAAGTCCATCCCTTATCAATTTAGCACTCCTATACATCAGCTTAAGTCATACTCAATCTCCAAATAAAGGCAATAACAAGCTTATAATTCTACCTAGCATGATACAAGTATCTTGCTGACCACTGAAAAGACAATAACCCCTTCCACAGAAGAGGAGGTAAAGTCTTCTAATGATGTTTACTTTTCTCTTTTATATTCTGTGACTTAAATATTATGATATAAAATGAACAATAGTTAAACACTATGATATAAAGTCAGTACATTCTATGATACATGACAAAGGAATGAGAGGAAAGGAAACAAAAATACTTACAAAAAATATATACGTGTGTAGATAGATAGTTCATAACAAAGTAAGAAGGAAATATGGCAATTACAGCTCTTGTTTCTATAACTGGTTAGCCAGTCATACTAACTATCTTTTTTCACTCTTCATTCTTTATTCCCTTTGCTTTCAGCGAGTGTGTTGGCTACTCATTCTTTTCTTTATGTGGTGAGCTGAACCAAACCTTGACTTCTGAAGGCTCTGGGCCATTACTATTCCTGCCTGACTTGGGTTGTTGCAGTTTTCCATTGACCTTAATGGAAGACATACCCCCAGGTGATCCTGTACTCTAGACATACTCTTCCTTACCTCCATGATGAAGTAGTAATCCTATTTTCTCTTGGTACTCAGAATCAATCAACCCAGCCAACAGAGTAACTCCTTTCTTTGCTGATTCAAAGGTAGTCAGATAGCAATCTTAACTTCCAGTTCAATAGACTTAGAACTGGAAGTTCTAATTGTGTCTCCTAGTGGAAGTGGAAGCATTTCTCTCTTTGAAAATGGCCTCTTTTGGCTTGGCACCTGTAGCTCAGCGGCTAGGGCAACAGCCACAAATACCAGAGTTGGCAGGTACAAATCAGCCCAGGCCTGCCAAACTATAATGACAACTATAACCAAAAAATAACTGGGTGTTATGGCAGACACCTATAGTCTCAGCTACTTGGGAGGCTGAGGCAAGAGAATTGCTTGAGCCCAAGAGTTTGAGGTTGCTATGAGCTGTGACACCATGGCACTCTACCCAGGGTGACAGCTTGAGACTCTGCCTCAAAAAAAAAAAAAAAAAAAAAGAAAATAGCCTCTTTTCCAGGAAAATATAAAGATGCAAGAAGAAGAAGCAAATGTTTTGCTGTGGGTTACTAGAGATAATAGCAAGTCCACTCCCATTTCTACCCCCTTTATTCCTGCACCCCAGTTCTTGGCTATGGGAAATACAGCACCATGATTGAGAGGATATACAATCTACTAAGGAACTTTGCCCTCAAGCTACAAGGTATTGCCACCTAGCTTGTATTATTCTGAGTCTTCAAAAGGCCATTCCACCCACCATTCTATAAAACCAAAAGATTAAGGATTGTGGGGAACATGCTAAGACCAATGAGCATAGGTCCACTGCTATACTGCATTTGATGTGAAGTGAGTTCCTTCATCAGAATGCTGTGGAGAATACCATGATGGTAGATAAAGCATTCTGTATGTCCAGAGATGGTACTTTTGGCAGAAACATTGTATGGAGGGAAGGCAAATCCATATCCATAATCAGTGTCTATTACAGTAAGAACTGAACACTGCTCCTTCTGAGCTGGAAGAAGTCCAATGTAATCAACCCAGGGAGCTGGCTGATCACACCAGGGAATGGTGCCATGTTGGGAACTCAGTATTAATCTCTGCGGCAGGCAGACTGTACACTCAGCACAAGCTGTAGCCGGGTAAGCCTTGGTAAGTAAAAATCTATGTTGCTGTGCCCATATAATGTCCACTCCTGCCACCATGGCCACTTTGTCTATGTGCCCATGGGGCAAAGACAGGGGTGGCTGGGCAAGAGGGTGACAGTACTCACAGAACACTCTATCTTATCTTCTGCTGAGGTTATCTTTTTGTTAGCATTCACATGGAACACAAATATCTTCAAGTTATTGTCTATTCAGAGAAATCGATTCACAAGCCTCTTCCTCAAATTTTCTTGTCACCAAATTCCAATCACATTCCTTTCAAGGCCCTGATTATCCAACAAAACCACTGAATTGCTAGCTGATTCAAAGGCACAAGGAGTCCAAAGCAGCTGGGTGGTAGTCTTAAACTCCAGGTCAACAGACTCATCCTTGAGTCTCCTGGTGGAACTTATACCTATGAATCAGTATATAATTGCATGTCTGGCCACTTCTTTCTCCCGGCAAAGTGAACAGCAAGGTGCACTATTCAGAGGTATACCCACTGGAAGTATTTCCCTTCATCATTGTCCTCAGGGTGTTAGAGAAAGGCTGTGGTCTTGCAGATGTCCACTTTTGTGTGGTGCCTGTAAGGTGTGTAGAGCCATCTATAAGCCAGGCTAAGTGTCCTCTTCCTCTGTCAAGTAATAGTAAGGAACTTGCCATGAGGCCATAGATGGAGGTTGGGAAAGAGACTGCAGTGCTGCAGAAGGGAAGCATGGGCATTTGGGCCTCTTCTTCATGTAACTTACTTGTGCCTTCAGGACTGCTGGAAGCCCAATTGTATATAAGCATCTGATGATGGTGTGCTTCTGTGCATGCCCACCTTTGTAACTGGGTGAGTCAGGTAGCACCTAGGTCATTATGGGCAACTTAGGTTGCTTGGTGAGTTGGTGGTCCATTGGAAGTGTTCGGCCTTTAATAAGGCTCAACAATAGGCTAAGAGCTATTTCTCAAAATAAGAGTAATTATTTGAGGACTACGACAGGGCATTGATTCAAAATCCTAGGACAGGTGCTGTAGTCCCCCTACAGGCACTGCAAAGGCTCCTAGCAGCAGTCCTACATGTTCACTGACATTTTCCAAGCACCACTGGATCTGCTGGATCATATAGCCCAGGTGGCAGAGCAGCTTGCATGCCAGCCTGAACCTATTGCAAAACTTTCTCTTATTCTGATCCACCCATACCCCCACCTTACTTCAAAACTAATAGCTTCTTGAGTCATTCAGTAGTCTAGATCAGTGTTTCTCAACCTTCTTAATGCCACAGCTCTTAAATACAGTTCCTGTGGGTCACGACCCACAGGTTGAAAATTGCTGGTCTAGGGTAACACATCCAAATAAAGAATATGTTGCCTAAAAATCAAAGAGGCCCACTAGGCATTGTCTTTCCTTAGCTATAGAAGGGGATAGATTCAACAACTCCTCTTCTACTTCTACTGTAGAAGAGCTATTTCAACATGACCCACACCACTGGATTCCTAGAAATCTCACTGAGGTAGAAGCTTGAATTTATATCAGATTTATTTTCTACCCTGTGATATGCAAATGTCTTTACCAATAAGTCTAGAATACTTGCTATTTCTTGCTCCCTAGGTCTAATTAGCAAAATATATAATGTCATCAGTATAATAGACCAGCATGATATCTTATAAAGGGAAGGTGATCAAGACTCCTATGAACTAACTTATGATGCAAGTTTGGAGACATGATAGACTCCTGAAGTAGAAAGTAAACTGAGATAGACAGTGAAGGTGTATTACTGGCCTTCCTGAAGGAAACTGCTTCTCTGGTCCTAACTGATGGAGTTTGGGGGGAGATAGACAGAGACAGAGATGGATTTGCCAGATACACAGCTGCATATAAGATATTACTTTACTTATGAAATGAAAGGACACCTGGGAAGACAGTTGGAGTGATGACCTGGTAGCAAAATTCCACTGCCCTCCTAGATCCAGCTGTCTTCTGTATAGACCAAATAGAAGAATTGAATGGGAATGTGGTGGGAATCACCATACTTACACTTCTCAAGTGGTGGCACTAGTTTCCATAATTCCTCCAGGAATACAACATTATTTTTGGTTTACTATTTTCCCAGGTGGAGGTAATTCTAGTAGTTTGTACTTTCAGTGTTTATCACCATAATAGCCTTCACTCCGTAGGCCAGAGAACAAGTATAGGGATCCTGCCAGCATCAGAGTACATCTATTCCAAATATCCCTTCCGAAACTGGAAAAATAATCACAGGATGATTTTGTGGGCCAACTGGGCCCACTATGAGACAAACCCAGCTAAAGCTACATTGATCACTGGAGTTCTATAAGCCCTTATTTTGGCTGTTGAACCATAGTAACATTTTGCGCCTCCTGAGATTAATGCGAGTTTCAGGCCAGTGTCCACTAGTCTCTGAAAAACCTGATTATTTCTTTTTTCCAAGCTCATAGCCCCACTAGTAAAAGGCCACAGATCTTTTGGAGAAGACTGGGAGAAAGATGAACAGTACACATTTTTGACAAAGTACTGGGATGCTTCTTCAAGAGTCAGTAAACTGGTCCAAATCTGAGAAGTTTCTGTTTTTATGATTCATGTTAGACTTTTGTTCACTCTTTCTAGAACTTTTTTGCTTATACAAATCAAGAATTTAATAGACATTCTGTTTCCCTTCTGGAACACCAGGACCAACTAGCCAACACCATCAGTCTATGTTGAGTCAAACTCTTTTACTCTGCTGTCTATTCCAGCAGTTGCCTCTGCCTGAACTGAGGTAGACAGTGAAGGTGTATTACTGGCCTCCTTCCTGAAGGCCACAAGGCCCCTGCCACCACTCAGGAATCTAGCCACTCCCACTGTGTATAGGCTTCCCAATTTGGTGACTGCAGTTCTGTTAGGTCTGGCCTATAGAGAAGAGCAATCACAACTTTTCAAAGATGCTGGGACTCCCCTCACAAGTATATTTTTCACAGTATTGGCAAAAGATATGGCTTCTGAACTTCCCAGAATGAGTGTGTAGTGGGTCTTAAATGAGAAATCCATGTGTACATTCCAATCTCTCTAGGCCTTTGAATTATTTCCTCTCCAAGGCAGTTATAGTATTTCTTACCCACTAGTTGTGGACTAACCAACCAACAACACTGTTAAACCCCTTTCTAACTCCCTGAGCTATAACATTAAATGTGGAATCTCTGCTGCTTGGTTAGCCTATGTCAAAAATTCTTACCTTACTCTATATTTCTTCCACCTTTATCTCATACCCTTAATATACATTCTCACACATATTCTCTGGGTTTCAGTTTATATGAATTAGAAAAGTCAAGAAGTTATTTTGGAATATAAAATATCTTATAAAATATCTCTTCATGAGTCATACTTTGTCCCTCACCTTTAGAGGTCTGCTGTGACTTTAGTCAGTTATTGGTCTACAGCAAAGAATTGTATGTCCTAAGGAAACTTGGCATTGTTTTGCATGAGAACTGCCTAAGAATAGGCCAGTACAGTGTCCATAGGCAAGGAAGAATTAATCTGTTCAGATATGGGCAGGAAGGCTAATTCCACTGGGAGTGGAGAAACCGCTTCTACTTGGAAAGAAGATTCATCCCAGTTGAGAGGT
Organism: Galagoides demidoff; assembly: GCA_963574575.1. Lineage (NCBI taxonomy): Eukaryota > Metazoa > Chordata > Mammalia > Primates > Galagidae > Galagoides > Galagoides demidoff. The sequence continues at coordinate 13,030 of CAUYQV010019734.1, read as the reverse complement.
TCAGAGTCACCAGCTTCATCAGAGTATTTCCACATCCCTATTCTAACTTTCAGAATCCCATTTCTTCTTAACAAATTCTCTCATTTTAGTAATAGATACCTGATGAGGCTGGGAATTGAACTTGCATTGTAATTCAGCCAGTTGTAGGATGAGATTCTGGGTTTGATTTTCAGCAATCTCAGCTCTGTGGGTATAGAAGATAAGGATCTCCTCCAGGGCACTCATATAAGATTTCAGGCCATTTATGCAGTGCTCGAGATAGGAATTCAAATCCCTGAGCTTATCATTTTCTCTTCCCACACTACCCAGTGATATTAGCAGCAGCAGGCCAATCTCATTATATTCATTAGTTTAAGAAACATGTTTAAAAATATTAAACATGTGAAGTGTCACCAGTTCCTTGCATCTTGTGATTGATGAGGAATATGCAATGCTGATATTTTTCATATCTCATTGCTGGAACATACCATGAACTGTCTTCACTACTAAAAATGGAGTCATTAGCATCTTTAAATAAAATCTCCAACTCTAGAAACTTGAGAACCAATTCAGAAAACCCATTCTTAAAATCCTATTCCTCTAAAACCACTCTTGGTACTAAAATCTGTGTTAGTAAAAGTTCTGCAAGAAACAAATACAATAGGATATGTGTGTGTGTGCAAGAAGGAGAGAGAGAGAGAGATTGATTATAAGGAATTGGCTCATGTAATTATGGAGGATGACAAATCCCAAGGTGTGCAATCATCAAATTGGAGACCCAGGGGAGCCAATAGTATACTTTTTCCAGTCTGAGTACAAGGGCCTAAGAACCAGGCAGGCTGATGGTGTAACTCCATTCTAAGGATGGCAGGCTTGATAGCCAGGAAGAGCTGGTGTTTTAGAAGCAGGAAAAAACTGATGTCTCAGTTTGAAGGCAGTCAGGCAGGAAAAATTTTCCCTAACTCCATGGAAGTTTCTATTTTAGCTTTCATCTGATTGAGTGGGGCTCACCCACATCAGGGAAAGCCATAGTTTTTACTCAGTTTACCAATTCAAATGTTAGCCTCACCCAGAAACACCTTTACAGGCACAGCTAGAATAATATTTGACCAATTATCAAATACCTGGGCACCTTGATATCAAACATCACTGAGCTCTCATTTAAAAACTCTTTATTCAAGAAAACTGTTGTGATCACTTGCTATATGCCAGGTAATCAGCATGGATATGTCAATGCACAAAACAATTAAGAATGCCAAGACTTGGGAGAGAGGACAAGATGGCCAACAGGTACCAGCCTCCGACAGAAGCTCCCATCCAGAGGGAAGGATAAAGTCCAGAAAATATCCAAGAAAGTTGAACACTAGGAGCCCAGCCAAGAGAGGAGTGATATCTGCAGAACACCTCTGCTGAGGCAAGTTGTGACTCCTAGAAAGCAATCTACAGGTATAAAATACATCCCAAAGGAAGGGTGTCCTTCCTCTCACCCAAGAAAGTTGTGTTTTTCTCTTTGTTTCCTCTTCATCTGCTCCTGTAAGTTTCTTACAGGTGAGCAGTGAACTGAGGACATATTGCCTCACCCCACGTGTGATAGCTATAGAAAGTGGGCTCTACTCCCCTAGAGGGACCCCGCTAAGACTCTGAACACCCTTTTCCCAGGCAGAAAAATCAAACTAATGTTCCGCTGCCATTTTGAATTCCCAGTCCACCATTCCCCCTCATTGCCTGCAGAGACAGTAAGAGGAGGCCCAAAAGCGGCATCCCCAGACCCCTGTGGGACCAAGCACCCTGTCCCAGCCCAGTGGCTGGAGAACTACTTGAGCTGCATGTTCCCTGCATGGCTGCTGGTGCTCCACCACTGCTCAGGGCACCTGAGCAGGGGGTCTGGAGGACTGATCACTGGCAGAGCTCCTGGCAGTCCACTCCAGACATTCAAGTGGGGCACCCTGAGGACTGATCAGCCCACACATTCCAGGCATCCCAGGCCCGGCTGCCCAAGAACAGAAAGAGAACAGTCAGTCGCGAGGGAACCACACTGGAGTGGTGGTACACCGAGGCAAAGAGCAACAGCCACAACAGCTAGAACAATAAGGCTCACACCTTGGAGGCTGTAATGGACAGACATGCCCTAACTCTCCAGGCAACCAGAGGAAGCTGGCATCTTCTTCAGTGGCAGCCACTGACTGAATGGTTTTCGGATGGGGACAGTCTTCAAATGGTGCAAATTCAGCATGGGGTGGAATCAGCAGAAAAACTCTGGTAACCTGAATAGCCAGAATAAATCAATTCCCCCAAGAAAGGATGGGGCAGATGCAAATGAAGATCCTATCCATAAACAGATGGCTGAGATGACAGAAATCGAGTTCAGAATCTGGATAGCAAGTAAGATTAACAGAATGGAGGAAAGGAGGGAATTAGATTTCAAATTATTCAAAAGCTGTCTCAACAATTCAATCATTTCAAAGATAAAATGATCAAAGATTATGACACACTGAGGCAAGAGATTGCAGCCCTTAAAGATCTGAAAAATATGGTAGAATCCCTCGGTAACAGAATGGAACAGGCAGAGGAAAGGATCTCTGACATTGAAGACAAAGCTTTTGAAGGCACCCAAATGCTCAAAGATGAAGAGAATGGAGAACAGAAACAGATCATTCTCTTAGAGAGCTCTGGGATAATTTGAACTAATATTCAGCTTATAGGAATTCCTGAAGGTGATGAAGTTGCTTCACAAAACACAGAGGCTCTTCTTCATGAAATTATGAAAGAGAACTTTCCAGACATGCCAAGAGATTCTGAAATTCAGATAGCAGACAGTTTCAGAACCCCAGCATGACTCAATCCGAACAAGACATTCCCCAGGCACATCATAATTAACTACACTAAAGTTAATATGAAAGAGAAAATTCTGCAAGCAGTTAGATGTAAGAAAACCCTAATCTACAAGGGGAAGAATATTTGAATAACTACAGATCTCTCTGCTGAAATCTTTCAGGCTAGAAGAGGATGGTCATCAACTTTAAATCTCCCAAAACAAAATAACTTTCAACTCAGGATCCTGTATCCAGCTAAACTGAGTTTCATCTATGATGGAAAAAGTAAATACTTTAATGACATTCACATGTTGAAGAAATTTGCCATAACTAAACCAACCCTCTAGGATATTCTCAGACCTATCCTCCATAATGATCAGTGCACTCATCCACCAATAAGTAAACTCAAACAGAAAATTTTGATCAAATTCCGACTTCCACAATGGTGAAAGAATTCAAGATGTCCACTGGACTTTTGAAAAACTCGATACCCAAAATTATACCAGGCTTATCAATATTCTCAATCAATGTGAATGGCTTAAATTGCCCTCTAAACAGGCATAGGCTGATTGATTGGATACAAAAACTAAGACCAGATATCTGCTGCATACAAGAATCTCAGCTTACCTTAAAAGACAAATATAGACTTAGGGTGAAGGGATGCTAATCTTTATTCCAGGCAAATGGAAAGCAGAAAAAAGCAAGTGTTGCAATTTTATTCACAGATACAATAGGCTTTAAACCAACAAAAGTAAGCAAGGATAAGGATGGTCACTTTACATTTGTTAAGAGTAATACTAAACATGATGAAATTTCAATCATCAATATTTTTATTAAATGATAACTGTGTATATTAATGCAATCATGGGGTACAGTGTGGTGTTTTCATATACAATTTGAAATACTTTCATCAAACTGGGTAACATAGCCTTTATGCTGTTTTCTTAGTTATTGTGTTAAGATGTTTATGTTCTACTCTTAGAAAGATTCACTTGTACCCTTGTAAGATAAGCCATAGAAGTGATCCCTCCAATCACCCTCCCTCCACCCATCCCTCACTCCCCTCACATCTTCCCATATTCTTAGGCTATAATTAGGTTATAGCTTTCATATTAAAACTATAAATTAGTTTCATAATAGGGTTATGTACATTGGATACTTTTTCTTCCATTCTTGAGATACTTTGCTAAGAAGAACATTTTCCATGCAAACATGAAGGACGTAAAGTCTCCATCTTTATTTACAGCTGCATAGATTCCATGGTGTACATATACCATAGTTTGTGATCCATTCGTAGATTGATGGGCACTTGGGCTTCTTTCATGACCTGGCAATTATGAATTGGGCTACAATAAACATTCTGATACAAATATCTTTGTTATAATGTGGTTTTTGGTCTTCCGGATATATACTTAATAAAGGAATTGTAGGATCAAATGGCAGGTCTATTTTTAGTTATCTAACTGTTCTCCAGATCTCTCTCCAAAACAAATTCATTACTTTGCATTCCCACCAGCAGTGTATAAGTATTCCCTTTTCCTCACATCCATGCCAGCATCTCTGGTTTTGGGATATTGTGATATGGGCTAATCTTACTGGAGTTAGGTGATACCTCAAAGTAGTTTTGATTTGCATTTCTCTGATGATTAAGGATGGTGAGCATTTTTTCATACATCTGTAGGCCGTGCACCTATCTTCTATAGAGAAATTTCTCTTAAAGTCCCTTGCCCACCCTGAGATGGTATCACTCATTCTCTTCTTGCTATTATGTTTGAGTTCTCTATGGATTCTGGTTATTAAAACTTTGTCATAAACATAACCTGCAAATGTCTTCTCCCATTCTGAGGGCTGTCTGCTTGCTTCAGTGTTCTTGGCTGTGCAGAAGCTCTTTAGTTTGATCAGGTCCCAATAGTGTATTTTTGATGTTGCTTCAATTGCCCGGGGGTCGTCCTCATAAAATTTACGCACAGGCCAATTTCTTCAAGTGTTTTCCCTACAATTTTTTCTAGTATTTTTATGGTTTAATGTCTTAAGTTTAAATTGTTAATCCAGGGAGAGTCTATCTTAGTTAATGGTGAAAGGTGTGGGTCCAGTTTCAGTCTTCTACAGGTCACCATCCAGTTCGCCCAGCACCATTTGTTAAATAAGGAATCTTTTCCCCACTCAATGTTTTTAATTGGCTTGTCAAAGATCAGTTAACGGTAAATAGCTGGATTCATCTGTTGTCTCTCTACTCTGTGCCATACATCTACCTCTCTAATTTGTTCCAGTACCATGCTGTTTTAATCACTCTCAATTTATAGTATAATATGAGGTATGGTAGCTTGATTCCTTCTGCTTTGTTTTTATTCCTGAGTAAGTCTTGGCTATTCAAGGTTTTTCCTGATTCCATATAAAATGAAGTATTATTTTTTAAGATCTTTAAAATATGACAGTGGAGCTTTAATAGGGATTGGATTAAAATTATATATTGCTTTAGGTAATATGGATTTTAACAAAGTTAATTCTTCCCAGCCATGAGCATTGTATATTTTTCCATTTGTTAACATTTTCAGCTATTTCTTTTCTTAGAGTTTCATAGTTCTCTTTTTAGAGATCTTTCACATCCTTTGTTAGGTAAACTTCCAAATAGTTCATCTTCTTTGGCACTACTGTGAATGGAATAGAGTCCTTGACTATTTTTTCAGCTTGTGTGTTGTTGGTATATATAAGGGCTACCGATTTATGAGTGTTGATTTCATAACCTGAGACACTGCTGTATTCCTTGATCACTTCTAGGAGTTTTGTAGTAGAATCCCCGGTGTTTTCCAGATATACAATCATATCATCTGTGAAAAGTGAAAGTTTAATCTCTTCTGACCCTATATGGATGAGCTTAATCGCCCTTTCTTCCCTAATTGTGAAGGCTAAAACTTCCATTACAATGTTTAAGAGCTGTGGAGACAATGGGCAACCTTGCTTGGTTCCTGATCTAAGTGGAAATGATTTCAATTTAACTACCTTCAATACACTATTGGCAGTCTGTTTGCTGTAGATGGCCTCTATCAGTTTAAGAAATATCCCTTCTATACCAATTTTCTTAAGTGTTCTGATCATGAAGGGATGCTAGATATTATCAAAAGCTTTTTCTGCCTCAATTGAGAGAATCATATGGTCTTTGTTTTTTAATTTGTTTATGTGATAAATTACATTTATAGATTTACATATGCTGAACCAGCCTTGAGGTCTTGGGATAAAACCCACTTGGTCCTGGTGAATAATTTGTTTGATGTGTTGCTGGATTCTGTTGGTTAGGATCTTGTTGGTTTGGGTATCAAGGTGAGGTTTGTTTTAAAGAATGTGTTGGGTAGTATGCCATCTTTTTCTATATTTTGGAAGAGGTTGAGTAATATAGGTACTAGTTCCTCTTTAAAGGTTTGGTAGAATTCTGATGTGAGGCCATCTGGTCCCAGGCTTTTCTTTTTTAGGGAGATTTTGTATAGTTGATGCTATTTCAGAACTTGATATAGGCCTGTTCAACATTTCCACTTCATTCAAGCTAAGTTTTAGGAGGTGGCGTACTTCCAAGTATTGGTCAATTTCCTTCATTCATCATATTTCTGGGAATAAAGTTTCTTGTAATATTCATTAATGATTTTTTGAATTTCTAAGAGATCTGTTGTTATTTAATCTTTACTGTTTCTGATTGATGAGACTAGAGATTTTATTCTTTTTTTCTTTTAGGTTTGAGAAAGGTTCACCTATTTAATTGTTTTTTTCAAAAAACCAACCTTTTGATTTATTGATCTGTTGTATAATTCTTTTGTTTTCAATTTCATTTAATTCTTCTCTAATTTTCGTTATTTCTTTTCTTCTGCTAGATTTGGGATTGGAATGTTCTTCCTTTTCCAGTTGCTTGATATGTCCCACTAAGTTGTTAACTTCCTCTCTTTCTATTCTCTTGAGAAAGTCTTGCAATGCTATAAATTTCCCTCTTAGGACTGCCTTTGCAGTATCCCAGAGGTTCTGATAACTGTGTCTTCATTATCATTTTATTCCAAAAATTTGGTAATTTCCTTCTTGATCTCATCTCTGACCCATCTGTCATTCAGCATGAGGTTATTTAGCTTCCATGTTTTTGTATGAGACTGCAAATTCTTGTTATTACTGAGTTCAACTTTTATTCCATGATGGTTTGAGAAGATGCATGGAATAATTTCTATCCTTTTAAATTTACTGAGGTTAGACTTATGACCAAAGATGTGATCGATTTTGGAGTATGTTCCATGGGCTGATGAGAAAAATGTGTATTTAGTTTTGTTAGGGTGAAATGTTCTGTAGATGTCTGCTAGATCCAAAAGTTGAATAGTTAAATTTAAATCTAAGATTTCTTTGCTAAGCACTTATTAGAGGATCTGTCCAACCCTGCCAAAGGAGTGTTGAAATCTCCAACTATGATGGAGCTGGAAGAGATCAAGTTGCTCATGCATGTTAGAGTATCTCTTATAAATTGAGGTGCATTCTGGTTGGGTGCATAGATATTGATAATTGAGATCTTGTCATATTGAGTATTACTGTTAACAGATATAAAATGGCCATCCTTATCCTTACTTACTTTTGTTCATTTAAACCCAATTGTATCTGCGAATAAAATTGCAACACTTGCTTTTTTCTGCTTTCCATTTGCCTGGAATATAGATGACCATCCCTTCACCCTGAGTCTATATTTATCTTTTAAAGTAAAATGTGAATCTTGAATACAACAGATGTCTGGTCTGAGTTTCTGTATCTAATCAGCCAGTTTGTGCCTCTTTAGAGGACAATTTAAGCCATTCACATTGATTGAAATTATTGATAAGTCTGGTAAAATTTTGGGCATTGAGTTACTCGAAAGTCCTGTTGACATTTTTAGTCCTTTTGTCACTGTGGAAGTTGGAATTTGATCAAAAGTTTCTGAGTGAGTTTACTTTTGTGGTGGAGGATTGCACTGGTCATTATGGAGGATAGGTTTGAGAATTTCCTGGAGCGCTGGTTTAGTTATGGCAAATTTCTTCAACATGTGAATGTCATTAAAGTATTTAATTTCTCCATCATAGATGAAACTCAGTTTAGCTGGATACAGGATCCTGAGTTGAAAGTTATTTTATTTTAGGAGATTAAAAGTCGATGACCATCCTCTTTTAGCCTGAAAGGGATCAGCCTAGAGATCTGCAATCATCCTAATACTCTTCCCCTTGTAGGTTATGGTTTTCTTACATCTAACTGCTTTCAGAATTTTCTCTTTCATATAGTGAAGTTAATTATGTTGTGCCTGGGGGATTTCTTGTTCAGGTTGAGTCATGCTGAGGTTCTGAAACTGTCTGTTATCTGAATTTCAGAATACCTTGGCATGTCTACAAAGTTCTCTTTCATAATTTCATGAAGAAGAGCCTTTGTGTTTTGTGAAGCAACTTCATCACCTTCAGGGATTCCTAAAAGGTGAATATTAGTTTTCTTCAAATTATCCCAAAGTTCTCTGAGAGAAAGATCCATTTTTGCTCTCCATTTCTTTTCATCTTTGAGCTCTTTGGCTCATTTAAAGGCTTTGTCTTCAATGTCAGAAATCCTTTCTTCTGCCTGTTCCATTCTGTTACCAAGGGATTCTACCATATTTTTCAGATCTTTGAGGGCTACAAACTCTTGCTTCAATGTTTCAAAATTTTTAGTCATTTTATCTTTGAAACTGTTGAATTCTTGAGACATCTTTTGAATAATTTCTTGAGATATCTTTTGAATAATTTCTTAAAATTCTAATTTCCTCCTTTCTTCTATTCTGCTAATCTTATTTGCTATCCAAATTCTGAACTCAATTTCTGACATGTCAGCCACGTGTTTATAGATGGGGTCTTCAATCGCATCTGACCCATTTTTCCTTGGAGGAATTGATCTATTCTGGTTATTCAAGTTGCCAGAGTTTTTCCACTATTTCCTCCCCATGTTGAATTTACACTGTTTGGAGTCCATGTCAGAACCGTTCAGTCAGTGGCTGCCACTGGAGAAGGTGCCAACTTCTTCTGGTTGCCCAGAGAGACAAGGAGTGTTTGTTATCTTCTTCCAGCTCTCTGCTGCTGGGGCAACCAGGGAGCAGGGGAACAGCAGTGGCTGCATGAGAATGTGTACCACCGGATCAGACCTTGTCAGCCCGCTGAGGCAACTGGGGGGCAGGAGAACAGCAGCAGCCTGATCAGTCCTAGTTCAGACCCACTGGGGTAACTGGGGGGCAGGGGAATGGCAGCAATGGCAGGGCGCACTTGCACAGCTGGATCAGTCCTAGTTCAGTGCTGTGGGGGCTACCAGGGGGCAGTGGAACAACAGTGGCAGCATGGAGCACACCAGCAGCTGAATCAATCCTACTTAGGCCCCACCAGGGCTACTGGGGGGCAGGGGAATGGCAGGGGTTGGGTCAATCCTCTAGGCCCCGCAGGAGTGACTGGGGGCAGGAGAAGGGCAGCAGCCGGATCAGTCCTTATTCAGCCCTCCTGGGACAACTAGGGGTAGGAGAATAGCAGTGGCTGTGAGGGGAATGCGTGTGGTGGGATCAGTCCTAGTTTGGCCCCGCCCAGGTGAGCAGGGCAGTGGAACGGCAATGGTCAAGCAGAGAACAGGCAGTTGCAGGGCTGGGACAGTGCGCTTGGTCCTGCAGGTAGGGGGACGCTACTCTTGGGCCTCCTCTCACTGTCTCTGCAGGGAAGGAGGTAAAGGTGGACTGGAGATTCAAAATGGCAGTGGAAACTTTAGTTTGATTTTTCTACCTGGCGAGAGGGTGTTCAGAGTCTCAGCAGGGTCCCTCTAGGGGAGTAGACCCCACTGCCTGTAGCTCTCACATATGGGGTGAGATAATAGGTTCTCAGTTCATCTCTCACTTGTAGGAAGCTTACAGGAGCAGACAAAGAGAAAACAAAGAGAAAAACACAGCTCTCTTGTGGGAGGGAATGAACACTTTTCCCTTGAGATGTTCCATATACCTGTAAGTTGCACTAGAGGAGGTGCAGCTTGCCTCAGCAGAGGTGTCCTGCAGGTATGATTCTTCTCTCTCATTTGGGCTTTCAGTCTTCAACTTTGTTGTGGTTTTTCTTAGGCTTTATCCTTCCCTCTGAATGAGAGCTTCTGTCGGAGGCTGGTACCTGTTGGCCATCTTGTCCCACCTCCATCTCAATCATCAATATTTATGCACCCAACCAAAATGCACCTCAATTTATAAGAGATACTCTAATAGACATGAGAAACTTGATTTCTCCCAGCTCCATCATAGTCGGAGATTATAATATTCCTTTGGCAGTGTTGGATAGATCCTCCAACAAGAAGCTTAGCAAAAAAATTTTAGATTTAAACTTAACCATTCAGCATTTGGACTTCACAGACATCTACAGAACATTTCATCCTAACAAAAGTAAATACACATTTTTCTCATCAGCCTACAGGACATACTCCAAAATCAACCACATTTTAGGTCACAAGTCTAACCTCAGCAAATTTAAAAGAATAGAAATTATTCCATGTATCTTCTCAGACCATCATGGAATAAAAGTTGAACTCAGTAACAACAGGAATCTGCAGACTCATACAAAAACATGGAAGTTAAATAACCTTATGCTGAATGATAGATGGGTCAGAGATGAGATCAAGAAGGAAATTACCAAATTTTTGGAACAAAATGATAATGAAGATCTGAATTACAAGAACCCCTGGGATACTGCAAAGGCAATCCTAAGAGGGAAATTTATAGCATTGCAATCCTTCCTCAAGAAAATGGAAAGAGAGGAAGTTAACAACTTAATGGGACATCTCAAGCAACTGGAAATGGAAGAACACTCCAATCCAAAACCCAGCAGAAGAAAAGAAATAACCAAAATTAAAGCAGAATTAAATGAAATTGAAAACAAAAGGATTATACAACAGATCAACAAATCAAAAAGTTGGTTTTTTGAAAAGGTCAATAAGATAGATAAACCTATGGTCAACCTAACCAAGAAAAAAAGAATAAAATCTCTAATTTCATCAATCAGAAATGGTAGAGATGAAATAACAACAGACCTCTTAGAAATTCAAAAAATCCTTAATGAATATTATAAGAAACTTTATTCTCAGAAGTATGAAAATATGAAGGAAATCGACGAATACTTGGAAGCACACCACCTTCCAAGACCTAGCCAGAATGAAGTGGAAATGTTGAATAGGCCTACATCAAGTTCTGAAATAGCATCAATTATACAAAATCTCCCTAAAAAAGAAAAGCCCGGGACCAGATGGCTTCATGTCAGAATTCTACCAAACCTTTAAAAAGGAACTAATACCTATACTACTTAACCTTTTCCAAAATATAGAAAAAGACGGACTACTACCCAACACATCTATGAAGCAAACATCACCTTGATACCCAAACCAGGAAATGACCCAACAAAGAATGAAAATTACAGAACAATATCACTAACAAATATTGAGGTGAAAATATTCAACAAGATCCTAAAGAACAGAATCCAGCAACACATCAAACAAATCATACACCACGACCAAGTAGGTTTTATCCCAGGATCTCAAGTCTGGTTCAACATACACAAATCTATAAACATAATTCATCACATAAACAAATTAAAAAACAAATACCATATGTTTCAATTGATACAGAAAAAGCTTTTGATAACATCTAGCATCCTTTCATGATCAGAACACTTAAGAAAATTGGCATAGAAAGGACATTTCTTAAATTGATAGAGGCCATCTTCAGCAAAACCAATATCATATTGAATGGAGTTAAATTGAAATCATTTCCACTCAGATCAGGAACCAAGCAAGGTTGCCCATTGTCTCCATTGCTCTTTAACATTGTAATGGAAGTTTTAGACATTGCAATTATGGAAGAAAAGGTGATCAAGGGTATCCATATAGGGTCAGAAGAGATAAAACTTTCACTCTTCCCAGATGATATGATTGTATACCTGGAAAACACCAGGGATTCTACTACAAAACTTTTAGAAGTTATCAAGGAATACTGCAGCATCTCAGGTTACAAAGTCAACACTCATAAACCGGTAGCCATTATATATACCAACATCAGCCACACTGAAAAAATAGTCAAGAACTCTATTCCGTTCACAGTAGTGCCAAAGAAGATGAAATATTTGGGAGTTTACCTAACAAAGGGCATGAAAGTCCTCTATAAAGAGAACTATGAAATTCTAAGAAAAGAAATAGCTGAAAATGTTAACAAATGGAAAGACATACAATGCTCATGGCTGGGAAGAATCAACATTGTTAAAATGTCTATACTACCCAAAACAATATATAATTTTAATGCAATCCCTATTAAATTTCCATTGTCATACTTTAATGATCTTGAAAAAATAATACTTCATTTTATATGGAATCAGGAAAAACCTTGAGTAGCCAAGACATTACTCAGAAATAAAAACAAAGCAGGAGGAATCACACTACCAGACATCAGACTAAGCTATAAATCTACAGTGATCAAAACAACATGGTACTGACACAAAAACAGAGAGGTAGATGTATGGAACAGAATAGAGAACCAAAAGATGAACCCAGATAATTACAGTTATATGATCTTTGACAAGCCAACTAAAAACATTGAGTGGGGAAAAGATTCCCTATTTAACAAATGGTGCTGAGTAAACTGGCTGGCGACCTGCAGAACACTGAAACTGGATCTACCTTTTGCCACTAACTAATATAGACTCTCACAGGATTAAGGATTTAAACTTAAGACATGAACTATAAAAATACTAGAAGAAAGTGTAGGGAAAACACTTGAAAAATCGGCCTGGGCTATATTTTATGAGGAGGACCCCCTGGGCAATTGAAGCAACATCAAAAGTATACTACTGGTACCTAATTAAATTAAAAAGCTTTTGCACAGCCAAGAACACAGTAAGTAAAATAAGCAGATAGCCCTCATAATGGGAGAAGATATTTGCTTGTTATGTCTCTGACAAAGGTTTAATAACCAGAATCCACAGAGAACTCAAATGTATTAGCAAGAAGAGAGCAAGTAATCCCATCTCAGGGTGGGCAAGAGCATTGAAGAGAAACTTCTCTGAAGAAGATAGGCACATGGCCTACCAATATATGAAAAAATGCTCACCATCCTTAATCATCAGAGAAATGCAAATCAAAACTACTTTGAGATATCATCTAACACCAGAAGGATTAGCTCATATCACAAAATCTCAAAATCACAGATACTGGTGTGGCTTTGGAGAAAA
>CAUYQV010019731.1:0-18630 GCA_963574575.1 Galagoides demidoff | reverse complement strand
TTCTCTGAAAGTAGAACTAATTATTCAAATGCACTTTCTCCATAGGTTTTTGGAGCTGAAATAATAATATATCTTGTTATTGGAACAATGTATCAAAAGACAAGCAAATATGAAGATAATTCTCTGTAGAGTGATACTTTCAAGTTGGAATTCATGTTATATTAACCTACTATTGGAGGGGTTATATATGACAGTATTTTTGCCTTTAATATTATTTGATTAGTGTGTATTTACCAAGCTAACTATGCCAACAAAAAAATTCTCCAGGATTCTTTCTCTTACATACTCTGAAGGATTCTTTTTAGGGAGATAAACTAATACGTCTAATTCCTTCCAAGGCTATAGGACATTTTTTCAATTAGATTTTAAGCCAAATAAAACTATCAATAGCATGTTTCTAAGCCCGGGGCTGGAGATTTTGGCTCACTCTTTAGACAAGAGAGAGGAGGTCAGGTATGCTGTTTTCCTGAGGCTTTCTGTCTTTCCTAAACCCATTACTGAGCACTTTAGCACATGAGAAAATTCCTCACTCAGTGGTAAATCCAAACATCAGGGAATCTTCAGAAATGATGGTAATGTTTTATCAAATACTGTAAGTATGTGTATATAATGGAAAAATACATTATTTTGGGATCAGGTAAATCTAGGTGCAAACTTTATTTCTCCTACTTACTAGGTGGGTGACTTCAGGCAATGTGTTTACTTCCTCTGAAACATAAGGACAATAATAACTACCATTTGAGATTATTGTGAGAATATTATATAACTGTCTGGAGTGGTGCCCAGCATACAAAAAGGGACCAGCAAATGGCACCCATGTTTTCATTTGAGCAATTTCTAAAAAACAACGTTATGCTTTGGAAGAGAAAGAATAGGTGATACTGTTACATATATTATTAAAAACAATCACAACAACAACAAAAAAACTCCAGAAATATTCTATAGAGTGAAGGATATGCCAAAATATATTCATAGTGCATTGTTAATAGTGAGAGGAATCTTAAGTAAGACTTTATTATGGCCTATTAAAAAGAAGGGTATCTCAGCACTTGAACAAAAATGAGTTAATAACGTTTGAAAATTCTCCAATGGAGTGAAAATACAGATATGGAGTGGAACTGGGTGACTCATAAGAGAGAGCTGTATGTAAGGAGCCAAGAAATAGACAGTGAAATTTGAAACACTCACCAGAAAACCCAAAAAGGTCCTGGAAGGCAAACAGAAGCTCTTTCTCATCAGGAAAAGCATTCTGTATATTCTTACCACTCATGGGGCTAGCATACTGTTCAACTGTAGAAGTTACTAACGTTTTATATTATTTTTTGATTAATGCTAGAAAATGGCCTTGGCCATAGTATTTGAGACTGCTTTTAGTTAGGCAAGTGGTACAGAGAAGAGCAGATAGTAGAACTTCTGGCAAATCATGTCATTTTAGTTTGGGGGGATAAAAGATCGAATGAAATTGATAACAACACTGGAAATCCAAGTGAAATAGAAACAAACTTTTTCATCTGACCTTGAATGTTTTTCCACTTCTTGAATCTTTTTGGTGCATTTGAGTTGAACAATCCCTCCCTAATCACAATTTTCTTTAAACTGGATCATCCTATCGGCGTCATCTCATTTACATATTGTTCTGAAACAGCCTTTTGATTGGCCATACTGGATGCTTTGCCAGGGTGAGTTGGGTCAGACAAAAATAGGATATGTATATTTGAAAAATGAGAAGTTATTGAGATTATATAACTTGACTCATTATATTCCTGTTGAATTTTACTTTATTATGTTAAAGATGTTCTTTTTAAAAATTCTGATTTATAGTATAAATAAGAAGATAAGACCATGATAAATCCTGACAGTAAACATAATGTTTTAAATAGAAAAATAAATTATGATGTTTTTATTGATTATGATTTTTGGTTTTACTTTGGAGGAGAGTGGGCAGGAAAAGGAGAAGATTCCACATTGATTTTATGTCTATACAACCACCATTATATATTAATAATCCAACATTAATATAAACTTGTCTAATGCTAAATTAAGAAGTACTTTTTACCAACCTATAACACTTTTTAGATTAATAACTCATTGAAAGCTAAAATAAGGGTGTTTTGTCATAGAAATTTCCATACACAGGGGCCTTTTCTTGGTGAATTAAGTGAGATATTTCTGCAGTGATTCTCTTTTCTATTTTTGCCTTTTCTAAAATTTTAAGTTTCATCTTCTTTCCTCTTTTTCCATGATTTCTTAAAAATCTTGCCTTCAAAAATCCCTAAGGTATATATCAAGATAAAAACATACTAAGTTTCTTCTTTAAATTTTAGAACAACATTTGGACTTTAGAATGATCTATAGCATTGATATATTTCTATCAAAGTATGGCTAACACTTTGAAAAATCACAATATTCAAAGGGGGTACATTATATTTCAATGTAAGAAGAAAAATTTTTTTAGTACAAGGATAAGGAGGAGATTAAATAATAATTCACATAAAGTGAAGCTATAACTATTTTAAAGAAATAAAATGATGATTTTTAAAAGAATGATTTTTTTAAAATATAAGCAGACTCTTTGATAATGTGGTGCCGTGCTGACTTTCTTTATTCTCTAGCTTCGTGACAAATAGGAAATTATTTTATTCTAATAAGCCTCAGTTTACTAGTCTGTAAACCTGTAATAGTCATTTTATTGTATCTACCTCCTGGGGTTATTTTGAAGATTAATTGAGATAAACAGAAAGTAAATATCATTTTAGTCACTTATACCTCTGAGCTAATATCATTTATCTACATGCTTACTTATTATATTTACAAAAGGAACTTCGAAAGTTAATCAGGAACACGTCCTTAGAATATATTTACATGAAATTCCTTTTTGTGTAGAAGAAAACGAATTTATTTCAGAAGAATTAAAGAATTCTAAGGGAAAGATTCTAAAACATCAGCATTTTGTCCTGAGTGGTAAACCCTGATTTTATATTCTAAATAAGGAATCTATTATTATATTACCATCTTGTTTAACAAAGATAGAAACTACATGATAATGATCTTTCATCAGGTATCTCTCCACACGCTAGCATTCAATGGCTTGACCCTGAAAAATAGGTGAGATTTTATTCTTTGAAACCTATGCACTTCCTCCTTTTCACTATCTGTTCTTATGTTTTTCAAGAATTTGTATCTCTTGGCAACGGTTGTCATTTAGCAATTTTACTTCGAAAGCAGACCACCCATTTGAAACCTGGCTCTGCCATTTATTAAATATACGATCTGTGAGTTTCCATGTTTTAATCTGTAAAATAAGAACAATATTTAGGATTAAATGATCTTTATATTAGAGGGACTGTGGGTAGAGAAAATGAAACAAGAAAAGAAGGGAGGGAATAAGGGGGAAGGAGGGAAGGAAGGACAGACAGAAGGGAGGAAAGAGAAAAGAGGAAGGAGCTGATGAGGGCAATTCTTAAAAGGATGACACGATAATTTTACAATTTCTGGCTTTAACAAGAAACTACTAGTGGAGAATGTTTGTTGCATATTCTAGTTGATTTAATGGAAAACAAAGGAGAAAAATGAAAAAAAAAATTCCACTGTGCCATGAGGAGGTTTTTAAAGGTGATGATTCCAACTGAAATGGAATATTTTTGTAGTATGACCCTGGGGAGGCAGAGTCTACAGTGTATCAAAATCTCAAGATTGTTTTACCTTAGGACATTACTTATTCTCTTTTTTCTCACATAATTCTATTGTTTTCTTTAAAGTTAGGCTATGTTTTTTGTTGGAATGTTTATCTTTCTTAATTTTTAAATATAAAATGTAATCTTGATATTAAAAAGTGATGTTGGGGTACACATAACTTTGAGAATTATCACGTGGGACAGATAGAGGAATTAACTCATGGTCTTTCAAATGAATGTTGAAGTAGCAAGTGATTCTTTGAGAGAGCTAAGCCACCCTTGGATAAGATACCCATGAGGAAAAGGAAAAAAGTTCTCCCAATGGTGATAGGAGGCTGTGGCATGGGACTGATGGAAATGGTGTTTGTATTGTTTACGATTTGTAAAAACATGTTTTCCATTTTCAAAATATTTCTCAATGACCATGGAGAAGGCCCTAACCAATCAGAACAGACCTCTGAACCCTCTGAATGGACAGTCAACCAATCAGAACAAATGTTGGCCATATCCCCTACAAAGGGCAGATACCCAGTCGCTTCTTATGAGATGAGTTTCTGACTCATTTCATCTATTCCATGAGGTCGGAGGGCATCATGAGGCAAGAGAGATTAAGGCAGCCTGATTGATCTCCACTGTCCCTACCCTTACTCTTTGGTTCCAAGGACTAATCTTCCTTTCAACATGACATACTTCATTAAGAATCTGATGATGAAAAAATTTAACCTATTCTTCCAAAAAGCGCATGCTGCATAATATTATCTAAACATTTGGGGGGTTCAAAAGGTGTTAGAGTCAACTAGACCTGTGTTTATGTTTCGATTTTGCTTTTTATTAACTTTGTGGACTTGAACAAGCCACTTAATACTCTCTCAATCTCTGTTTTCTGTTAGATATTACCTAACTTCTAGATTTATTGAAAGGGTAACATGAGCTCACTCCTAACTTCCTTATCATGTCCAAATTATCACAAATAACAAGAAAAGGTCTGGATTTAAAAAAAAAAAAGTCAGTTGTTTGTATTTGTCTAAAGCAAAATTCGTTAATACTCTCCCTTAATATCATGTTCTCTCCATCAATTTCTGGGGAGAATTCTCTTGGTTTCTTTTCCTTTCATGTCATTGCTATCACTAAGCAGAAAATAATGCAATTGAATTACTCTTAGGACAGGAGTGGAAGGAAATGTGTGGCTCATGTGCCCTGTAGCTTGTGGTCAGTGAAAAGCATGAAAAATAATTAGCCCTCTAAGTTCTAATGGAGCTCTTCATAAATACAGTTCTCATTTACCTTTTTCTTTAGAATGTAAGAAATGTATTTGTCTGATTGAATATTTGCTAAATGAGTGGGCAATTAATGAGATGAGATTACACAGCCACTCCAGATTGACCTTCAAAATAATGAACCAAAGAACTAAGGAAGGTTATCAACATTCTTTGAGAGTATTTTCTTGTAATTTTGGTAGTTTCTGCAAGCAATTTACCATTTTCATAATTTGTAAAATTAATAGCTCTCAGCTTATAGGCAGGAAAAATGTCTCATCTCTTCCTGGAATCTCACCTTGAGTTTTTGTTGCCTGCTGGGTTACAACTGTTATTTATGTACAATCTACTTGACAATTTTTTGTTGTTGTTGCTGCTAGTAAAAAAAACCCACACACAGTCTTTGTTTGCAGACTTCAGTTTCACATATTTTATGTAACAAGCACAACAAAGTCAACGCTGTAACTAAAATTATTTGTTCATTATTCTTGGCTTAATAATCTCTGTTGACATGAGAAGTTTATAGTATAGCTTGTCTGTTATCCTTGTAATATGTAAATTCCTTTTTCATGTTGTTCAGCGCTGACAAAAACAGGCTTTCTTCATTATAAAATTATGTTAACTTGTGACTCTTTTAATTTCTCATTCTTGATTCAGATATGTAAATAGCAATGATTCCAATTTCATACACTTCAGTGGTTTCTTAGTAGCCATTAAATGGAGCTGGAAGGTTCAATCGGGTTATGGTGGATATCACATAAAATTAAGATCGCCTTCACTAACTCCATTTAGTTGAAAAAGAGCTCCCTCTTCAGGACTTGCAGACCTGCAGATAGCACTGGGATGAGGCTTCACCTGAAAAGAAAGGTGTTTGACCCTGTGGGCACACGTCCTCCAAAGGTTTTACTCCTGGTTTCCAAACAATTCCATATTATTCACTGCCTTCTCTCTTCCAAAAACAAAAAGCTCATTCTTCTTAACATACCATATCAATTTCTCCCTAGAATAGCACCATTGCAACCTGATTCCTTTGATTTTGCATTCCACGCTTCATTCTTGTGGAAATACTTGAGAATGTAGAAGAACATCAGAAAAAAAACCTGTGCTCTTACTGGAGTATATCCTAATGTATAATGTACAACTAGGTAAATATAGAGAATAAATGCTGTGGAGAAACACATACCTGAACTGGGGCTCTAGCCCTAGCCCTAGTTCAAAGGCCTTAAGCCCTCTTAATTTCCAAGGGCCACTGGAACTTAGCCATCACCTGACCCAGGGTCCCAGCCCTAGCCCTAAACCCAGAGCTCTGAACCCTCTTCATCCCAAGGGCTGCCTGACCCTCACAATCACACCAAGCCAGATCTGAATCCTAGCCTTAATCCTGGGGCCCCCAAAGTTCTTTGTCCCCAAGCGCTGCCTGACCTTAACCATCACCTGAACCAGTGCTCTAAGCCTAGTTCTAACCCAAAGTCCCCGAACCTTCTTTAACCCCAAGGACCACCTGACCCTAACGATCACCCAAACCAGGGCCCTAACCCAAGTCTTAGCAAAGGGCCTGTCTTCATTCTAAAGGGCCTCCTGACTCTAACCATCACCTGAACGGATGCCCTAATTCTAGCTCTGACTCATGGGCTCCAAAACCTCTTCATCTCTGTGGGTTACCTAACCCGAAATGTCACCTATACCCAGGCCCTAACCCTAACCCAAAGGGCCTGACCCACTTCTTCCCAAGGGCTTCTTCGCCATAACCATCACCAGAACCTGGGCCCTAAACTTAACCCTAACACAAGGGCTCCAAAACCTCTACATCCTCAAGAGCCGCCTGACCTAGATCCGCACCTGAACCTGGGCCCTAACCAAGCTCTCATTTTTGTTTTTTGTTTTGTTTTAGTTACAGGGTTACTGTGAGTAAATTAGAGGACAGCTGCAGCCATAAGTATTTGACTAGTGTTCCCTTGGGTCTCTCAGTGTAGTTGAACTGTTTGTTGAAGTACTTAGGGAATTTGTAATTGGTGAATGAGTTTACTCCAAAAGTACTATTTAAAGGAGAGACATTAACCCCTGACCCTGTGACCTTGAATGCTCTATGGCATCACTGATAGCATACTTCCTACAACTTGTGGAGGGTGAAAAGCCAAGGGAGTTAATTAGTAAGTATTTAAACATATATATAGTCAGGATAGAATAATGGGCTAAATGTAACAGGTTGAAAATTATTAGGGTTAAATGCACAACCCTATTTTTAGATTCTACTACCCTTTTGATTTGCTTTAAAAGTGCAAGATGGAGAAAAATAAGAGCAATTTGTAAGAAAGATATTTGGGAGCATCTTGACTACAAGCCCATCAAGCATCAAGATTGTGATTTGGCTGCCAAGAATGCTAATTTGATCTTAGTCCACATAATGGAAATATAATGTCCAAGAGAAGAGGTAATATTTCTCCTTTACTATGTACTGAGAAGGATGTATTATATTCCATTAGGCACCACATTTTAGGAGAAAAAATAGACAAAGTACAACACACTCAGAGGCAGGCAGTTAGAATGAAGAAGAAACTCCAAACAAGGTTATCTGAGAACTAATAAAAGAAACTAGAAATTTTCATCCTAGTGGGAAAAGAAAAAGCTTAATAAGGGAGACCATGAATCATGCTATAGCAGAACTAGGGGATTCTGAAAGAATCATTATGTCAGAAGCTGAAACAACTGGGTTACAAAATAGTGAGTAATTTCAGGTAAATAAAAGGAATAAATTGCAAACATTTAAAAATATTTCTACTTTAATAACGGACTACTTCAGGAAGGGAGTTATTATCCCATCATGGGAGCTATTCAAAGGTGGTTCTGGAGTGTTTTTTGTTTGTTTGTTTAGTTATGTAACAGAAGTGAGAGAGGGAAGGCACTTCTTGAGTTATGGGGTGGGGAAGATGGTTCCTAGGCTTCCTGATGACTCCAATGTTCTATGATTTTGTTGCTGTTGTTTTTATATAATGAAATCCGTTTCTCATCAATTTTAATTAATGTAAAAAATAACAATAATAGTACCAAAAGTAAAAAGTTATGTATCATTTGTTGGTTCCAGACCATGCACTTGATGTTGGTTAAACTCACAGCGACCTTATGAAATAAGCCAGATGAGTCACTGCAGTCTAGTGAGCCAAATACCTGGCTAACTTTACCCAGGGTCATGCAGGTCCAGCCCTTACCCCATCATCAGTTTCTTCAGCTCCAAGCCATGGAGGTTTGTTTTTCCTCGTATGGGTTTGTGAAAATCAAACTAAAAATGAACTTTAAGCAACAATTATAGCTGATGCTTATCTGCTACTTACAATGTGCTAGACGCTATTCTGAGTACTTGGCACTTAGTGCCACACCACAAACCCACTTTATGAATGGAGAAACTGAGGCATGCAGAGCAGCTTGATCATGATCATAAAATTAGAAAGTGGGTAAATTAAAAATTCTATTCATGGCACTCTAGCTCTACTGTTTGCATGCTAAAACCACACTCTATGGTACCTCTCTACCTAAGAGAAGACTTCTTACAATAATATTATAAAAAACAACGAGGGTTTAAAATTCCTAGAAGCCTTTGAGGTCTGTTAGTGATTCAACTTGTCTCTCTTTCTAGCCATTGAGTGTCTAAAACAGCAGCCTGGCATTTGTTCTGCAGACTGAGTGCTGGACGGTAAACTCAGAAGAGTGCGCTGTGATGGTGAGTGGACTGTTTTACAATGACTAATCCTGGTGACTCCAACTGTTTTTGCACTTGAGTTAGTTTTATAGCTTCTCCAGAAATGTTAGGTTGCCACTCCAAATGGTACCTGGCCATTTCTGCACTGGGAATGCTCGTGCGTGTGATCAACAGTTAGCGAGCAGAAAGAAAGCATTCCACTCAGCAGCTGGCTGAGGTTCAGACGACAGGGAAAGTCTGCAACTAACCATTTCCATGGCCACAGTTTTAAATGGTTGAGGTCAATTTGAGGGTGGGCATCATTTACTTAAACTTCTTCAAGGACCCGGACTGGCTCCAAGCATCATGCAAGCTGTATCCAGGCAATCTGGCGGGTAATCATGACCTTGACCCGCAATCCTTCTGCTCTTAGTGCTCACGGTCTGTCACTACCAGAGACTGCCAAACTAACTGCATATGCCAAAAGCAAAGAATCGCACAAACATGAACAAGGCTCCACACTGAATGTTGTTCATGGCAAGGGCCTTTGAAAACTGCTGTTGGCAAACTAGCTCTCTCTTTCTTCCTCATAAGAACTGAGACCCAGAGAGGATCTTCAAAATTGCAAACCTAGGATATTTGAAAAACTTCTTCAGCGTGCTGGGAAGTGCCTGCTCCCACTAACTGCTGCGTTCAGCCAGGTCTCAGAAGTACCCTGGAGACGTCTCTCCTGCCCATGAACTTGATTTGGAAATGATTAACAGAGAGAGGCTAGAGACCACAGCGACTCTAGCGGAGTTAAAAAGTTCAGTTCTTGGAATAAAGATTTCATTAAGACCATAGAGTTGGGATATAGACCTGTCACTTTAAAATGTGTCTGCTTGACTGTGTCCACTCTGATGGGCCTTTGAAAGGCCTCCAGTCCAGCGCAGGAGAGGAGCACAGCAACCACAGGCATATTTTAAAGTGACAGGTCTGAATATTTAGTGTGAATGGAATCAGTGTATCCTAAACCCCAAAGTAAATGCTGGAGCAGAGATGAGGTATTCTGTCAGACTAAGCCTTCAAATAAAATTGTCAGAGGGAATTGCCCAGAATAGCCCAACCTCATTTCAGAAAGGGCCTACTACATATGGCAAGTCTGGGCCGGTGTGGAGGAAGCTGTGTGTATTCCATGGACCGCTGCTCAGCAGATTCCGTCTCTAACACACTGAAGGTGCAAAGTTAAATTGCCCACAATTGACGTAGCTTGGAAATAGTCTCCTGTTTGTTTTTATTTAATTCTGAATATATTTGTTAGGCTTAGTTGCTTTATTGCATTTTGCCAAAATCAATATGTAGAAAAATATGAAATCTCTGTCCAGATTATGCATAGGTTATCTATTTCCTATAGTTGAAAGGCTAACGTGACACGTAATTGGTGTTCTTTCTGCTTTCCAAGGAAAGGTGGGTGTTTGAGGTGCTGTAGGGGTCTACCCATGAACTCATCATGAACCGTCTTGCAGAGGATTGATATTATTCTGGTGGTTCTCAACCTTCCCAATGCCACAACCCTTTGATACAGTTCCTCACGTTGTGGTGACCCCCCAACCATAAAATTATTTTTGTTGCTACTTCCTAACTGTAATTTTACTACTGTTATGAATTGTGATGTAAATATCTGATATGCAGGATGTATATAGGCGACCCCTGTGGAAGGGTTGTTTGACCCCAAAGTGGTCGCGACCCACAGGTTGAGAACTGCTGTGTTGCACAATCTTTGCCATATCTAGAATAAAAAGGGAAGGGGAGTGTGGGAAGGCAGAAATTTGAAAACTGTCCCTATGTAATAAAAAAATCATTTTTGATGCACAAAAAAGAAAGTGGACTCTTTTAGGAATAATGTGAGGTACTGGAGGGCAGAAAATGGCTGGAGGAAGGGAAGCAGCTTCCGTTTCCGTTTGGGAAGGGTTTGCTACTTCTATAACCACTGAGAATGGAAACATTAATTGAAAAGCTCGCATACCAGGGCATTGGCAGACTTCTGTCCTTGGTTTCCTTTTTGCTTTATTCCCACTTAGACAACCCCATAGAAATCCACTATTGCAACTCTATTTACCTGAAAACACTCAAAACATGTATGTTTAGCCTTTGATGCTCCACTGAACTCCAGACCCCAAATCCACTGTTTCAACTCTATTTACCTGAAAACACCCACAACATACATGTTTAGCTTTTGACTCTTCGCTGAACTCCAGACCCAACATGAATTGATGTCTATTGTTCACCACGCAACTTTAACTAGATGTCATCAAGGCAACATAAAACTCAGCATGTTTAAAATTGAACCCATCTTTTCTTCCCCCCAAACTTTTCCTGCCTATTCAATATTTTCCCCATGCATCTAGAAACCTGGTCATTCTGAGCTTCTTTGCATTCACTTCCTGCACACCTTGCTATTTCCCAACTGTGAATTTTGTACCTTCTGAGTCTCTCCTGAATGTACGCACTGCTCTCCAACTTGCTTCTATTTCCTTCGCCCAGGATTTCTTCATTTCTTGCCTGAAATGCTGTGAAATTGTCCAATTGTGCATACCACTACAGGCCTAATCTCCAACATCCCTCTGCTGTCCTAGAGACTGTGATATTATAAAATGCGTATCCACGGTCACCATGACTTTGAGAATAAAGGATGAGACTGTAGCTTCAGTACTAGTCTCATTTCCGTCATCTTCCCTCACATATACCCAGGGCTAAAAATAACGTATACACATATCTAAGTAAGGAAAAAACTATATTAAAATCATGATGGTCAAGTCATGTTTAACTTCTACAATTACAAGAGATACAAGATACAATATATAAGATAGAAGACATTATCAGTATATATTGAGTATTATAATTTTAATATAGTTTTTTCCTTCCTAAAAATGTGCATACATTTTTTTGGGACCCTCTGTATATGTTAGTTCAAACACAAGCATCAGCTGTTCCAAATTTCTGAACTATCTCACATGGTGTTAAAATCTCCTGAAATACTATGTGCCAATTATTTAACAACTTATAACTTTAAAAACCAGTTCGATTCAGCTTCATCAAGTATAGCTTACTCAAAACCTTCAGTCTGATCAATGTAAACCACTCTATACTTGCCAAAAATTGTTCAAGTTCTACAGTAGCTGTTTTGGCAACACTATACTATAATTATATTCTCATCTGTTCGCGTGTCTATCCCCCCAGACCAATAGACTAACACTGATTTCATTTTAAAATACAGATTTCCTTTTGGTCAACTAATTCAGGTAATTAGCGCAACAAAAATAGTTCATCAATTATTTCCTAGATAATGTAATTATGAACTATGCTATCAGGAAGTAATTTTATCCCTCCCTTATTCTTTTTACCTTCTGGGACCTGCAAAGAAATCAAAGCTTAGTCTTTGGACAACTTCTCTTTTTTGTCAAAGAAACTCATTTGATGATTGTGCCAATTCTCATGGCTTTAAATATAATCTGTGTATTAACGACCCCTCCGCCCAAACCTCCCCATTCTCTTCCAGACCCATGCGTTGTCCTGCCTAATCAGCATTCCACTTGGCGGTGTTACAGGCATTGTACACTCACCACTACACAAATTTATCAAAAGGTATTTCCTCCCAAACCAACTCCCCCTACAGGCTTTAGTAAACGTTTACACCATTATCTCTGTTGCACAAATCCAAAAACTTGACTGGAGCCTCTGCCTTTGTCTAACGTGCCACAACTTGGCCACCAGATTTGGATGATTGGTTCCATCTTCAAAATATGTTAAAAATTCAACTCACAACATTCCAGTAATATGACCTTGGTCAACATTTCTGTTCTCACCTGGATTAAATCACTTGTTTCTTGCATCATTTTCTTCTTCAAGACTTGCATTTTATAGTGTGGTCTCAGCCTAGCAGCTCAAGCAATATTTAAAAATTAAGTTAGTTTATCTCACTCCTAGGCTAATACTCTTTATTGGCCTTTGTCTTAAAGCAAAAGCACAGCCCTCTACAAGGCTATGAAGCACTGTGCAATCAGCTGGCACTGGCTTTGTCTCCTGCTACTCTCTTCCTCAATTCGCTTTGGTCATACTGGTCTCTTTGCCCTTCCATCTCCAACACAGTCAGGTCTACGACCAGTAATCTTTGCATTTCCTGTTCCCTCTGACCAGATGCCCTTGGATAGCCACCTGGTTGGCTCCATACTTCCTTAGACCTTTACTCAAAAACGGCTCTCTTAGTAAGGTCAACCCCAGAGAATTCAACCACCTCACCTGCAATATTTCTTATTTTCCCCCCCTTGAATATAATTATATTATATCTTGTGCAATATGGGCTTTCGAGTGTCAAGAGAGTACCTGGCCCATAGTAGGTTTTAAATAAAAATGTATGAAATGAATTTAGAACGACAAGTTTACTAACTGATCTATAAAATGGAAAACTAAGAATTTACTCAAAAAATAGCTAATAGTTGAAAGTTTTTTGACCCTTATTTTAAATAAATTGAACACATTTTTCTTTAAAGCAGACACAGTCAGCATGGTAGAACTATAAGTTGGAGTCCTTTGCTTCTCAAATGAATTTTTATAAAAACTAAGAAGAGATGGCCAGCAATAACTTTTTGACTCGATTACATATGTTATAGTGAAGTTCTCATTCTTGACAAGAAACTTTCAAATTCCAGGAACTAAAGACACTGTGTTTCTCATTTTGTTTAAGTATATTAAACAAATTGAATGATTCTTAGAATTTCTTAGCTCAGCACATGGCTTTTTTCCTGAAAATTTTGCCTTTTTTTTTTTTTTCTGGCTCTGGACCATAAAAAATAGTTTTGCTAGGTTTTTAAAAATCTCTTGGAAGATACTGTTTGTATCCCTTTCCTTTTTGAAAATAATATTTGTACTATTGTATTGAATATTTCTTTAAAATTCTAAGCCATTTTAGTACTACTTCCAAAGTAAGTGAATAATACTGGATTTACGAATATGAATGTGTTTTTAGTACATTATTTTAAAAATACCAGGTACCAAACTGTTTTAAAATTCTGGTATTTGAAAATCTGACTTCAGAAGGAAAACCATGTCTCCACCATAATTCATTTATGTACATGCCTCGAGAAAACTGCAAAATTAAGGCTTGAAATTTTTCTCTACAAGTCTATTAATTACTATTTTAGAGTTCACTTGTAAGTTATGATGACAATGATTCCCACTGCAACTAAAGAGCATACATACACCTCATGTTGTAGATAAACAGACAAGAGAAACACACTGTGCCTTTGAAATTTAGGGTAAAGCTTCCCACGGTTGCAGCAATAATGAGTTATGATGGATGGTTTTCATACTAGTTAGTAAAACAGCTTGTTTTCTCATGAAAAGTAGGGTAGGGAAAATGTGACATTTGAATAAAGTTTTACATTTTGAACAAGTAATAAAAATTAAATTAAAGGTTACATTTCTAGAGTCATGATTGATAACAATTGCTCAGTTTAACTGCATTTTATAGGTTAGGTAAGCAGTTTAAATTAAAAAGTGACCTACACAAATATGCAGTATTGAAAAGAAATGAGCGTTAATAGCTTTCCTTTGCAACTCTAAGAATCCTGATGGGATTTTGAGTTTCTAGAGATTTGGGAATTTAGAAGACTGCATTTTGTAATACCTTCATGTGAAACATGTTTGAAGATAAGTTTTCATTGGAATAATGTTTTTGTTATGACTACTAAAGCATTCCCTTGGATTTTGCAACATGTTTAAAATATAGTTTATTACAATCAATTATATGGCAAGACACCATAGATTGTCTCTAAGGATGAATTCTTAAAATACACCCTCCTGCCTATAGATCCTCTACAATTAACAATTCCTCCAGGGAATCACCTGGTTACTTCGATTAGAAGAGCTAGTGATAGTTTTCTAACTCAAAGACACCTTAACGCGTGTTATATTCTGTAGCATAAATTTCCTGTTATCTGCTGTCAAGTAGATAAACCAAAATCTCAGGGTGTCCCAAAGTTATCATACATAGGGCAATGGACATTATACCTTTATTTACAAAATATTCATTACAAAATTTTTACAAAGATGTGGCCAACACAGGGAGAATATTTTGTAAACTTTTGTAACGGGCTGAACTTGCAGTACTAACCAGATAGTCTATAGTTTTAAGAGAGGTAACTAGAAGGGAATTAAATAATATTGCATCTCTATGTATAAATTATGTATTTAAAACATGTGCCAGAGATATTTGTTGGTTTTTCAAAGAGTCTCTCAAAATATCATTTGGCTTCCAAACATTTCACTCATTCCTCAATACTTCTGCAGACCACACTCCATGATCACCAACCCATTTCAAATAATTCTTTAATTTCCTCCTTAGGTTTATTGGTTAGCTGGATTAACACTTTTAGACATTCTGGTAGATCTGTATTTCTTTAAGGTACACATCTTTCCCCAAAGCTCATTCACTAGTAAATGAATAAAAGAACTGATAACACCCCAGAGATATTAAAATGAAACTATTTTTGCTCTTAAAAGTTAATAATTTTCCAAATTGAACCTGAAAGATTTAGTCCTGTAATGGTATACATTTAAGATGGACATGATGTTTTAACATGCTTATACATAGTGAAACAGTTACGATAGTCAGACTATTCACATGCCTATCATAGTCACCCTTTTATTTTATAAGACCACCTAGAACGTACTTTCTTAGATTTTCAACATATGTCATAACATTATTATTATAGTTACAGTTCTTACGTTGTGCATTAGATCTATACACATTTATCCTGCAAATCTGCAACTTTATACTCTTTCCCACTTCAATATATGCATGAAAATGGAGTCTACTTACAGCTTTTTCCTTTAGTTTCACAATTCAGGCCACTCACAGATACATATTACAGGCTAAATAAAAAGAAAAGATAAACAATATTAAATTGCTTTTAAAGCCATTCATTGATTTGGAATTTTTTTTTTTAGTTTGGGTATATTGGTCGGTTCTTACCTCTATAACTAGTTACAGCACATTGTAACTGAAATTTTCTTGTGTGTTTAAACAGAAGTGTACACATATATAAAATTAATATGGAGAGTTGGTAAATTCATTGAGTAACAAATTTCTCTCCTAAATAAATAGCATGGTCGTTTATTTATGTATTTAATAAAGATAAGTGTGTAAGTTAAGGTTTTGCATATTAAATTTTACTTAACACGCATAGAAATTTAATATTTAAAGTCATCTTATGTGAACATACTTGTATGACATTAAATCATGTTGGGTCTTGAATAAGTCATACATTATATCCTTTGGACCTTTGACATTTTATGTCCAGTAAATTCTTAAAGTGTTTCTGTCAGAAAAAAATGTTAAAAATCATTTCACTTAATAAAAGTGTTGCTTTTGAAAATGTTAGTGATTTTGATAATAAGATTAGTCTTAGAAATTTTTTTCCAAAAGAAGTTTAATTTACTGAGTTTCCTGAGATACTTACAATAAGAAAAAAATTAAAGAAAAAAAAAACTTTAGAAACAAAATTATTTTTTGTATTTAATATGGCAAGTAACTTGGAAATTTTAGTTCTGTTTAAAATATGATAACTTTAAATTTTTAAAGAATGAGGAAATGAATACATGGCTGAATATGTTCAAGTTTTACTTAATAATTTTACATTACATATCATGATACTTTTGAGAAACACCCTTCTTTCCCCACAATTAATAGCAAATTCCTAAACTCTCTAATCTCCCCTGCCCTATTCACACTTATCATTAAAGGGCATTTTAAAATTGAATCTATACATAGCTTAGATTGAATCCAGAAAAGAAATATGTCTAGTTTATCTCAATTATCTAATTAATTTAAATAGTTTAAGGGTATTTCCTTAGCTACTGTGGAGAATTATTTTTCATAATATCTCTAAAATAGCATTCTTGTTAACAGATGTTTTCAAAGGTTCTTAAGTTTGCATTTACGTGGCAGGTAAGAATGGCTCTGCTATGTCAAATAAACAATAAAAGTCCCTAAATAAGTAATTATGTTGAACTATATTTTGCACATTCCAAATTTTGAAATTTAATGATAATGCTAATTTTTACAAGTCTCCAGAAATATACTTACAGAACAATATACAGATATTTAACTAAAAAGATTGCAAAAAAGCATAAACATTATTTATGGTAAATCTATTCTGATACAATGTGGACTGACGATGATCATTTCCAAATTTTAAAAACTATGAGAAAGGAGGCAGGAGATAAGATGGTCAATTAGAGATGTTACTTATTGTAACTTCCTGGCTGGAAGGTAGAATACTGGATCTCCTTAGGTTTAATCTGGAAGAAATAGAATTCCTAAACAGACCAATATCAAGAAAGCATTTGACAAAATTCAGTACCCTTTTATAAGAACACTTAACAAAGTAGGCATAGATGAAATACACCTCAAAATTATAAAAACAACCATATATGACAAAAAATAGCCAGTGTCGTAATGAACAGGGAAAAATTTAAAGCATTCCCACTTAGCTCTGGAACTAGACAAGGTTGCCCACTGTCACCACTTCTATTCAAAATAGTGCTGGAAGTTTCAGCCAGAGCAATAAGACAAGAGAAGGAAATCAAAGATATACATATGAGTACAAAAAAAGTTAAACTGTCACTCTTTGCTGACAATATAGGTTAGTTTCTAGAGAAACCAAAGATGCTGCCATCTTTGCCTGGAATTGATAAATACATTCAGCATAATCTCAGGTTACAAAATCAAAGTCTACAAATCAGTAGCATTCCCATATACCAACAAGAGTCAAGATGAAAATCAAAGTACAGACTGAATATATTTCACACTAGCAACAAATGAAATAAAATACCTAGGAACATATTTAACCAAGGAGACATCTACAAGGAGAACTAATAGTTACTGGAGAAAGAAATCACAGAGGTTGTAAACAAATGGAAAAATATATTGTGCTTATAGATCGGCAGAGTCAGCTGATTTTCTGTATATAAAGTTTACATTGCTTTATAAGTTACTCATTTCTCTAAGGCCTTTTTCATAGCCTTTTTTCCCCCACAATATTACCAGGGTTTTTGGTCACATGAACCACTTTTGTACAGGGTGAGAGAAAATTATAAGTGTGCCCATCACAGGGATAGTGTGCATTGTATCTGTTGATGGGAGTTTACCTCTTCCTCCTGTTTCTTCCCACCTACTTGCTTTTCACTGAGTTCTCCCACCACACTTGCATATGGATATTGATCAGCTGGTTTCAATTTAAAATGTCTATACCACCCAAAGTGATCTGCATACTCCATGCAATCTCCATTAAAATACCAGTGTCATTTTTCACAGATCTAATGAAAATAGTTTGCTTTGTTGAACCAGAAGAGAACCTCAACAGCCAAAGCTACCTTAAGCAAAAAGGACAAATTGGGAGCCTTCGCTTTATGAGATTTCCAGCTACACTATAAGGCTGTAGTACCCAAACAGCATGGTACTGGCACAAGAACAGAAATACAGACCAGTGTATCAGAATAGAAAACCCAGGTATGAAACCATCCTAATATTGCTGTCTGGTCTTTGACAAAACAGATAATAACATACACTGGGGAAAATAATTCTTATTCAGCTAATGGTGCTAAGAGAATTGAATAACCACATGCAGAAGATTGAAACAGGATCTACATCTCTCACCACTCACAAAAATCAATTCACAATCAACAACACTTAAATCTAAGGCCTGAAAATATAAGAATTCTAGAAGAAAATGTTGGAAAACTGTTACAGACATTGGCCTAGCCAAAGAATTTGTGGAATCCCCAATGATATCACAGCAGGAACAAAAATCAACAAATGGTATGTACCCAATTAAATCAAAACACTTCTGCATAGCCAAGGAAACAATCAGTAGAGCAAATAGTCTACAACATGGGAGAAAATATTGACATGCTATATATTCAATAAAGGGCTGATAATAGAAATCTACAAAGAACTCAAGCAAATCAGTAAGAAAAAATCTAACAA
>CAUYQV010019730.1:0-12892 GCA_963574575.1 Galagoides demidoff | reverse complement strand
CTTACTGGAGTTAGGTGATATCTCAAAGTAGTTTTGATTTGCATTTCTCTGATGATTAAGGATGGTGAGCATTTTTTCATATATCTGTAGGCCATGCACCTATCTTCTTTAGAGAAATTTCTCTTCAAGTCCCTTGCCCACCCTGAGATGGGATCACTTGTTCTCTTCTTGCTAATATGTTTGAGTTCTCTATGGATTCTGGTTATTAAACCTTTGTCAGAGACATGACCTGCAAATATCTTCTCCCATTTTGAGGGCTGTCTGCTTGCTTTACTTACTGTGTTCTTGGCTGTGCAGAAGCTCTTTAGTTTGATCAGGTCCCAATAGTGTATTTTTGATGTTGCTTCGATTGCCCGGAGGGTCCTCCTCATAAAATTTTCGCCCAGGCTGATTTCTTCAAGTGTTTTCCCTACACTTTCTTCTAGTATTTTTATGGTTTCATGTCTTAAGTTTAAATCTTTAATCCAGTGAGAGTCTATCTTAGTTAATGGTGAAAGGTGTGGGTCCAGTCTCAGTCTTCTACAGGTTGCCAGCCAGTTCACCCAGCACCATTTGTTAAATAGGGAATCGTTTCCCCACTCAATGTTTTTAATTGGCTTGTCAAAGATCAGGTACCGGTAAGTAGCTGGATTCGTCTGTTGGCTCTCTATTGTGTTCCATACATCTACCTGTCAATTTTTGTGCCAGTACCATACTGTTTTGATCACTATGGATTTATAGTATAATCTGAGATCTGGTAGCATGATTCCTCCTGCTTTGTTTTTATTCCTGAGTAATGTCTTGGCTATTCGAGGTGTTTTCTGATTCCATATAAAATGAAGTATTATTTTTTTAAGATCTTTAAAATATGACAGTGGAGCTTTAATAGGGATTGCATTAAAATTATATATTGCTTTGGGTAATGTGGACATTTTAACAATGTTGATTCTTCCCAGCCTTGAGCATGGTATATTTTTCCATTTGTTAACATTTTCAGCTATTTCTTTTCTTAGAGTTTCATAGTTCTCTTTATAGAGATCTTTTGTGTCCTTTGTTAGGTAAACTCCCAAATATTTCATCTTCTTTGGCACTACTGTGAATGGAATAGAGTCCTTGACTGCTTTTTCAGCTTGGCTGCTGTTGATATATATAAAGGCTACAGATTTATGGGTGTTGATTTTGTAACCTGAGACGCAACTGTATTCCTTGATCACTTCTAGGAGTTTTGTAGTCTAATCCCTGGTATTTTCCAGATATACAATCATATCATCTGTAAAAAGTGAAAGTTTAATCTCTTCTGACCCTATATGGATGCCCTTAATTGCCTTTTCTTCCCTAATTGTGAATTAATTAATTTTTTAGAGACTGAGTTTCATTTTGTCACCCTCGGTAGAGTGCTGTGGAATCACAGCTCACAGCAATTTCCAGCTCTTGGGCTTAGGCGATTCTCTTGCCTCAGCCTCCAGAGTAGCATCTACCAACAATGCCTGGCTATTTTTTTGTTGCAGTTTGACTGGGGCCGGGTTCGAACCTGCCACCCTTGGTATATGGGGCTGGCGCCCTACCCGCTGAGCCACAGGCACTGCCCATGGCACTATCTCTTAAAAAAAAATTGATCTTTGCTATATGCCTTGGAAAACAATGAACCACAGATAATGGCATGAAAGGGTGCTATAGAATTCTCTGACCTTGGTCTACTTCAATTGGTTTGTCGATGATTAAATTATGACTTCATAAGTTAGATAAATGTGCCTCCTACTGTAGCTCTATAGAAACTGTCATAACCCATTTATT
Organism: Galagoides demidoff; assembly: GCA_963574575.1. NCBI lineage: Eukaryota > Metazoa > Chordata > Mammalia > Primates > Galagidae > Galagoides > Galagoides demidoff. The sequence continues at coordinate 11,119 of CAUYQV010019730.1, read as the reverse complement.
TTGTTGTCCTAAGAGTCATTCTCTCATATCTTTCTTCTTTATTTCTGATGGGAAGGTTTTAAGGATATTGATAAAATGGCAGATATATTTAAAAGAATGTCAAAGATGATAAAAGGTCTAGAAGCCATTCTTATGAGAAGCCATTCTTATGAGGGAAAGTAGAACATATTAAAGGATTATAACATGAGAGATAGATTAGACTTCTGCATAACTCTACAATGCGCAATTAGGATCTAAAGGGAAGAGTTACAAAGTGGTTTAACATAAGGAAGGGCTTATAAACAATTAAAGGAATTCAACAAGAAAAAAAATTATTTCTGCCATAAGATACACTTTCAGAGGTGTCAGGAAAGAGTCTGAAGACTTGTTAGAGTAAGGCATCATCCCGTTTGTTCTGGAGATAATCAAGGGGGTTAAGAAGTAAAAATGCAAATGGAGAATAATGGGACACTATTGTCAAGAGAGAACAGAAAAATTGACTTCTATCTCTGGACATTAGGTGTGTGCTTGCTGAAGGACACGTCTTGTAGGATGGTCCTTAAAAGAAAGAAAGATCAGAGCATGAGATTGGGGGTGTGTGTCAATTTCTCTAGCACACATTCCCTACTCATGATAATTAATAGAATTAGTACATCTTATGAAACAAATTATGTGCTGGTATCCCTATTTTGATAACTTATGTGCCTCTCTGTTTACATTTCCTTCCCTTTATTGGCATTGACATGCCATTTTATTCCCACCCAATAAATTAGTGAAATTATGAGTATTAAATTAATTGAGCTCATGTTCATAAAATTTACTTCAGTAGAAAAATAGTGTTCTGCCATGTAATTGGACAAAAGAAAGAACTAAATAACTAGACATTATCACTTCAATAGTGTACTGTGAAAATCAGGGATACTCTTTTCGAATAATTTTCATGAGTTGTATCTAGGAACAAGTTGGGTATTAAGCTTTGTGCCTTAGTATGAGTGATCTGGAATTTTGAAAAAGTTTGAAAGTTACTTTTAAAGGGTGCGTGGTCATCCTCAGTATGCCTGTTAGTTATTTCTTCAGTTTGCTTAACATTAAAAGACCTTAAGCATAATATTTTTTGCAAAGAACTGCTTATCAGGCCCATATATTAGCTTTTCAATATCCTCATCTAGAATGCGACCTCATTTCTACAAACCACAGCAACTCTCTTGATTTTCTCTTTTTAAGAGAAAATAATAGAAGGATGTGGCTGGCAGTGCTTATCCCAGTTAGAGTGTTTTCACTCTTCTAGGAACAGAATATGTTTTTCTATTGGCTTATATATGCAGAAACTTATGTGTGATGTTCTTTCCTTGCTGGGCCTGCCAATAGAAATGCTGCCACTTACACCAAGAAGAGGGCACAAGATAAAATACCCCAGCTCTGAATGTTTCCCTTTCACCATCTTTTGCCCCACAGTTGAGGCAACATGCACAGTTTTGAAGCTTTAGGAATAGCAGACGGGCTGTAGTGCCTTTTTGTTCAAGGGGCCAAGGTGAAGCAGTTCTATCCAATGCTCCTTGAGCCCCTTCTGGTAGCCTCACCCACCCTCTTCTTTGCAGAGTTAGGCAGCTGGGCTTGGTGTCCTTTCTTCCTACCTCTGGATGAAAGGCAGAAAGGACTTAGGTTGGCTTTGCTTTCTCAGAGAGCTAAAGGCAGTATGGATGGACATGAAGTAAGTCCCCTTGGATGTATTTTCAAAAATAGAAATCATTTTTACTTTTTGTAATAGCTTATAATAATATAAGACATATTCTTTCAAATGACATTAAATATATGTAAAAATACATGCTTCTTACTGAAAGGCCTAAAGCCAAAATGTTTAAAAACAGATTGATTAAACTTAGAGTTGGTGGGTGAGGAGATAAATTCGCTCCAGTAACTTTATAAAGATTGCCAATTATTAGAGGAAGGTGAAACCTTCCCTTAAGCCTGATTGCATTTCATAGTTTACTTAAGAAAAACTGTCTTGAGGTTTTGAATTATTAAATTTAGAAGCTCTAAAACCATTTTTTGCATTATATGTTTGTGGTTAAATTTTAACATTCTCATGATTTATGTGATGTATGTTCTTCTTTTGAAAGATTCATAGAAATTTTTCATATTTTCTATTTCTGAAATCCAAATATTGAATCTCCTTCTACCATATATGTTGTTAGAGCATTAGGTTCTTTATTAATATGTCCTTTTTTAAAATAATCTACTTTATTATTTATTTACTTACTTTTTGAGACAGAGTCTCAAACTGTCACCCCAGGTAGAGTGCTATGACATCACAGCTCACAGCAACCTCAAACTCTTGGGCTTAAGCGATTGTCTTGCCTCAGCCTCCCAAGTAGCTGGGACTACAGGTGTCCACCACAACACCTGGCTATTTTTTTTTTTTTTTTGGTTGCAGTTGTTACTGTTGTTTGGGAGGCCTGGGCTGGATTCAAACCTGACAGCTCTGTTGTATGTGGCTGGCACCTTAGCTGCTTAAGGTACAGGCACCGAACCTATGAATATGTCTTGAGCAGTATTTTCAACCGTTTTTATCTCACAGAACACTTGAACCTGTAGTTAAAGTTCCGTGGTACCCTGACGTTATGTTGATCAACAAAAAAGAATTAAAACAAAGAATGTATGTACTGTGCTTTGAACTTCTTTTGAAAATAATTTAATTAATGATCTTTAAAAATTCCTGCAGCACATCTAAGATTCTCTCATGGCACACCAGTTGAAAAATCCTTGGCCTTGAATGAGAGTGGGCATGTCTTCCTTTTGCTCTGTGAGTTGAGTTTGAACACCACCTGTAAGGATATGACCTGTTTGTGTATCAGCTGGGGCAACTGAGGTATTTTGTCAATGACTAATTTCTTCAACAGCTAACACAACAGTAACTTTCCTTGTTCCTTCTAGGATTCGTTCAGAGATCTCAATTTATATGAGGGGGAGGAAAGGTTTGCTAAACAGGGCAAGTGTTTCTAGTGGAGCAGTGCCTCACCTGAACCTCTGGTTCTCTCAGGCTCACTCTAATGACTGCAGTAGTAGTAATCTATTGAGTTTGGGAAGAGAGATTCAAAATTAATATTTTTGTTCTTTTGAAAAAGTATAAATTGCTCAAAAAATTAGTGATAAAATGGATCTGGTGCTTTAATGTATTTATATTAGCTCAATGTATATTAGGCTATTGACATAATTCATAAATGTTGCATTTATACTGAGTGGATTTTTGACTTTTCACCTGAATAATTCCCTGAGCAACACTTTTCCCCTCAATGCTCCCAATCTATTTCTTACTCTCCTCACCAGCTCACTTTGGTAGTGGCCCCCTATTTGCCACAATGGTTCTTTTTTCCTATAAATCCTACCTTGAAGAAAGGAACTGAGACTAGGATAATCATGCAACTTATCAGAATCTAATGGGGAATTGTTAATAATTATCCTGGGATAATAGATAGAAACCCATACTGTCCAGAAACTTATGGTCACCCTACTTAGTGCACAGTAGGGTCTATGCTTTAGTTGATGATACAAATCTGCCTCTCTGTGAGCTGTTTTCATTATAACAGATCTAAAAGCTTTACATTAAAAAAAAGAAAGCATTCTACTAATGTGGATTTTCAGGGCTCAATTACCAGTGAAGAAACCACTGGAGTCGGAACAAGTACAAAACCCCTACAATAGAGTTTGGTGAATTACTCTGAACAAATTTAGGGTTGGTTTAATCTTCCACCTTCAAGTTGTCTCAATCCTTAAGTATCTTCAAAAAAAGAAAAATAAATTGGATTATTATCAATAGTAGGTCAGACAAATTAGCTATATATTTAATTTAGCCTTTTTGGGGAGGGGGTCCACAAAAAGTGATTTAAAATATTTGTTAATTTAGTAAGCTTATATATTATCTTTAGTGATGACTGTCCTTCAAAAATGAAAAACATAAGAATTATATGATATTTGGTGGATTTTATATTATCTAGTAGCCACTTCTTTTTTCTTTGTTATCCTTTATTTTTATCTTGAGGTTGCTTCTTGTATTTCTGCATTTAGGAAGGAGATGGCAGTGTTGAGCCTCAGCTCTGACTTAACACCACTATTTGAAGGAGCTTAAAATTCTTCATTGAGAAGTATCATTTTAGCTAAGCTCAGTTTATCTCTTGGGATTTCATTTTCTACCCTCTCCCACTACTTTGTATTCCCATGTGGGAAGTGCAGGAGTACTCTAATGTATATTATATTAGATCTGTCATACAGGGATGCTGTTAAATTACTGATTCTGATTTCTACACACCTAAGAATACTGACTTAAGGGATATATAGGAAAAACTCTTCTATAATAGAGAGCCAGCTCTGAAAGGCAAAAGTATGTTTACGATGTGCCTGTTTTCCTAAGGCTTTGACAGGAAGAATTAACTTTACATTTCCAGCATACAGAACACTTCACTGAGCCACATCTTCTGTGGTAAATAAACTGCTCTCTGGGAATAAATTTTTCACCGTTTCTTTTTTTAGGGTAATAGGCTACTACTAAGAAAATGACTTTTTGAAGTGCAGATGCCCCGAAAAAAACGTTTAGATGTAGAGAAGAATTATTTACTTAGTCTCCATTCACTTCCACTGTTTTGCCTGCATTCCAAATTTCAAAAGGATGATTCATGTACCTTTTAGCTCTATGTTGAAAAATAAAATCAGTAACAATGCCCTTTGTCAATATCAAGAGTAATTAAACAGTACATATTTTAAAGCTATAAACTATAAGAAACCAGAATACTACCACGTAAAGCTATAGTAAGTTGTTTTTAAAAGTATAAGCCAAGATTAGCACACTAAGCTGCCATGTCAAAAGAATCTGAATCGGCAGTTGGAATGGCACCCAACGCTCCAAGTTATGTTTTGAAAAGCTGTCCTGCCATGCTTAAAATATGTAAAAGAAATATTTTAACACGTGAGATTATGTGCTTTTCTTTGAAATCCAGGCAATTAAATCACATGCAAAACAACGTGCTATTGTTTAGTTTGATTATCATTGATAGTGGGATTTTCTTTGCTACCTTAACTTTTACGTGTTTAAAATAATTGTTGAAATATTATGTGACGAACATTTTATGGATTTAACTAGGCCAGCAAACCTATTTGGTTTCTATTATAAGCAAAGGACCCAATGACAACATCTTCATTTCATATTATTCCGATAAATTTAATGACATTATTTTATTTTTGAACCAAAAGGAAATTTCTTCTCAGCTGGATTCTTTCACTGTAGGTTTTAATCGCAAACTTTGTAAATGAGAACATAGCTATTATTTTTTATTAAAAGGATATGTTCTGGTTAGTTTGGAAAAGATTTGACTAGTAAGGGCTTCCAATAACATGTCCAAGGACTTAAAATGTAATGCTAAAGTAAGAGAAAGTAACATATGCCTTTTAGTAGCAGTGTATCTTAAGTGTTGTTGGATGCACACACGGTGAATATAGAGGCACCATAAGGCTGTTCTCACTACTCTCAAAACTCAAGTGAGAGTAGGCCAGTGAAAGATTAGCTGCCCTGAGAGAAATAGAGATCTGTACATTCAGTACCGAGCTCATTCCGAGAGGATGCTGTATGTGTGTTGTGTGCCGTGAAAATGGAAGCAACGGTGTTTTACATATAACATGTGCTCACTTAATGTTTACTGATTTAAAGTTTATGATTATTCTTGCTCAATAATTTTTAGCTGTTTTTTTTTTTAGGTCATCCTTTAAAACTTTTTTTGGATTTTCTTACCCTTTCTGTTAGAACAGGATTGTTCCCCTGAACAAGTTCTATTTTATATGAATACACCTATGTGAATTTATTTATTTATTTAAAGACAGAGTCTCACTCTGTCACCCTGGGTAGAGTGTGAGCAATCCTCTTGCCTCTGCCTCCTGAGTAGCTGGGACAACAGGCATGCATCACTATGCCCGGCTAGTTTTTGTATTTTTAGTAGGGATGGTATCTTGTTCTTGCTCAGGCTGGTCTTGAAGTTCTGAGCTAACGGTATCTTCCTGGATTGGCCTCCCAGAATGCTAAGATTATAGGCATGAGCCCTTGTGCCTGGCCCAGCGAATTTCTTTAAAATGTAATAGAACCTCTGTAAGTTGACCACCCAAGGGACTATATAAAATGGTTATAATACAGAGGTGGTCAACATAAGGAAATAGGCCTACTATACTCATATGTACATAAGGAGGTGGTCAACTATGAAGGTTCTACTGTATATTTTTATTAAGTATATTACTTGTATCATAGTTTAGTTCTTAAAGTAGTTTTAAAGTAGAAAAAACACTTAAAGTCTTCAAATACTTTAGCCAAAGTGCTGAATAATACGATTATAGTATCTGAAGTGTTCATTGCTTTTTAGTGCAGTTAAAATGCTGTGGACTTGATATATGTAAAATCGTATATAGGTTTAAAATTGAAGCAATTCAATAAACTTGCTTTAGTTGTCTCACTGATATTTGAGCCTGTAACTTGTTTGAGGCTGAGTGCTGTTATCAGAAGCATCTCCTTTGCTCCTTCCTTAGCACCTTAGAAGGGCACATATCAAATTCAATACACTGTCCTAACCCTAGATAGATTTCTAGAAGGAGACCACTGTTAAGAATGTTTGGGCACTTGACTAGTGTTTCTGTATAAAGTCAGTAAGCCTTGAAGACAGCCCTTGAGTGAAATTAAAAAAAAAGTGAGTTTTCTCCTTTTTCCTGTCACTCTTTTCCTGGGTCTTCCACGCAGAGGAGGGCCACATATATTCCTGCTGATATGTGTGATACAGAAAACAAATTCCTCTTGGTGTTTACTCATTCAAATGTTTGTCAGACTCTTCAGCAAACTAGTGGTGCGGAGCAGGGGAACCGACAGGGGCCTTGTCCTGTTTTCAATACTCTGTAGCATCAATTCTTGGCAAACTTTGGTGAGATCTTGGCAGCTCTGCCCTCCTAGCACTGGGCTTCATTATGGTTTGTAAAGAGCCATCTCTCTTAGCCAGGCTTGTCAGGATATAGCCCCAGCCAAAAGATGCCAGAGAGTTTAGGACTCTTTGTCTTAAAGAAACTGTCCTTGATTGAGTGGTCAGGGTACCTATATTAGCCAAAGCCTTGATGATATACTGGTATCTGGCCATCCTACATGAGGAGCAGGGTATTATACTGGTTAGAAATGTCACCATTTCAGTCGCCTTGAAGCCGCAACAATTATTATGTTCAGCTAAGTGCCTGTTATATTTATTACCTCAGATGACTCACAAGACATAATTTTACCTATATTTTCTCAGTCTTTGGAAAACAAAAATGAAAACCAACAATGTTTCCTCCGATAAAATGACTTACTGCTTAAATTGTCCCACACTTCCAGCTCCTTCCTTCTGTATGCTGCTAACTAGAATGAAACTCTGACATATTGATAATATGAAATTAAACAGGTTGTTTATTCACTCTTCAAAATAGCATGCTTTATTAGAACAACCTCAAAGGATCATTTAAAAAAATGATTTAAATGTTTCACAGCAACAAATAATGGAGTCCAGTAGAATTGGATTTTTTTTTACCTTCGAAGTTTCTAATATACTTGGTCTATTTAGAAAACAAACATATTTAATTGTTTCCATCTCTTAAATATGTCTAGTGAGTTCAGTTTTTAGTTGCTATACAAATAAATTGTTCCTAGTTGCATTGCTTTCTTTCAAACATCATTTCAAATTAGGGCTTAATGTGGTTTGAACATTTTACCAGAAATAGTCATCCTACTTTTGTCTGAGGGTGGTTGATTACATCTATCTTTTCCAGCTTAGAAATGCCAATATATTTAGAAGAATGCAAGCCCAACCCTGAAACCATTTGTCATCACACACTGATTGTAACTCTGTTTTATTATGGTACATAGGAGGAAAAACAAACAATTAAAAATCTGAAGAAATGAAATGTCAGGACATGCTATACATTTTTGTTGCATTACTATGTTTAACCTATTTTTCTCTACCACTTGTAATGCTTGATTACTTGGATTATTAAGATATTTATATGTGATGTGAGAATCAAAAATCACTTTTTAATATCGTCGTAGCAAAATACAAAAGAAGTATACCAAATGAGGGAGAAGTTTAAAATTAATATTTCAAAGCATGAGTTCTGGTAATTGTATATGGTGTTCTCCAAATAACTGGTGAAAAGGTTCTTAGGAAAGAAAGCATTCTCAATGATAAAATAAAAGATAATTGTTTTGTACCTACTTATATAATATGTATTTACCCAAGCGTACACATGCCCAGCGTGTGTACACAGTCTTTATAATCCACTCTATCCCTGTCTATTTTCTTGTCATGAAGAATGGAATTAAAGAGTGAAGAGACTAGAAATATTTCATATTTAATTAATTCCACAACAAATCCATCTTGCTAAATGAAATAGCAAGGTAGAGATATTTGTGTAGGAGGGGAAAAAGAGTGTCTTTATAAGCTCCCTGTAATAGGAAGCTAGCAGACAGGCATAGGTAGAATCTGACTATAGAGAATGATTTCAGTGTCCTGCTAAAATTTATTTTGGAGAATTGAAATCTCACCTACCCAAGCATCCATAGAAAAATCGTAGAATCACCTTATGAAGCTTTCTTAGTGTAACTTGACACTAAGAACTGAGCTAGACTTAAGACTTTCTGGAGATTTGAACCCTTGTAACATAGAGGAAGAGGCTGTTCATGAGTATTATCTCTTTACATCTATTCCTATTTTTATGTTTGTTTCCATTTTTTAGTCATTAATAAAGTAGAAAAACTTATGTTAATTAGGATATAATCTAAGATGCTATACCAAAGAGATCTTAAAACGTAGTGACTCAGAAGAGATAGACGGCTTATGTCTTATAATCCATACCACTTATGTTTTTCTCTGTTTTCCTTAAATTATGATCCCATCTTATAGTAAAAGTGCAATAGCACCATTATGTTCTCATCCCAGTCTGAATTAGTGGTGAGATATTCATAAAAAGGGAGGGAAAGCAGCTTCCTTAATATGACTGAAAATGCTTATGTCACTTCTGTTCATATCCCATTGGGTGGAACTATGGGGCCCCCAAGGGGCCATGCTTAGCTGCAAAAGACTCTGGGAAGTGTAGTTAGGGGATGAGCAATCATATATCAAGCTAAAAGAAAGAGATAATGGGGGATGGTGTTCTACTACTAAAAGGAAGGAGGAGAAGAATGAATATTGGAGGACAATTAGTGGTCTCTGCCAAAGCACTCTAGTTAAAGTTTCCAAATTTCCTTACTTCCTCATTGCTTACTACTTCCTCTCCCTTCTTTTAAAAGTAAAGACAATGAGAAAGTTCAGCCTAACTGACTAGCTAGTGTTCCCCAGTGAGCCATGACCTCGAAAAGGGGCGGGGGGACTGTTAACTATAGGTTAAAGTTTTTATTCTATGGACTATATTCACCTAAACAAGGTGAAATACAGGAAAGAAAACAGGAAGGAAAGGAGGGAGGGGAGAAGGAAAAAGAGGAAGGAAATGAAACATAAGCTTTATGAAGGCAAGGATTTTTGTTTGTTACAATTGTATGTCTAATACCTGGAGTATTGCCTGGATTATCATTAGTGCTAAAAGAAATTGGTCAAATGAATACACTATATCTAACTATTGGTACTCAAGTTTGTTTCTACCTGCAGCTTACCCATTATACTAGTTTTCTGTTTGAAAAGTCTTTGCTGAATGCAAAATAGTAGTCTATCTACATGATCATCTCGGTATTATCTCAGGCTACTTCGTCATAACATAACATTATCTCAAGCTACTTAATTTTGTTTTAGTTTGGATTCCTTTTTTTTTTTTTAATTTTAAAATGTTACCGAAGTTTTACTTACATGCCGTACTTTTGTAGTTTGACTCAAGGTTATACTTGTGTCCATCCCCCAGGTTGTATGCATTATACCCATTGGATATGTCCTTCTCCCCACCTCCACCTGCTTTATTTCCATTGAATTTTACTACCATATATATGTATTTGTGTCAATTATTTAGTTCCAATCCAAAAGTGAGCATTTGTGGGTGTTCTTCTACTAGAACACCTGTGGCTCAATGAGTAGGGCACCGGACCCATATACCGGCGGTGGCGGGTTCAAACCCAACCCCTGCCAAACTGCAACAAAAAAAATAGCTAGGTGTTGTGGCAGGCACCTGTAGTCCCTGCTACTTGGGAGGCTGAGACAAGAGAATTACCTAAACCTAGGAGTTGGCGGTTGCTGTGAGCTGTGATGTCACAGCACGCTACCAGCTGTGGAGTAGTGCTGTCACAGCACTTCTAGAGTGAGACTCTAAAAAATAATAATAATAAAAGAAAGTGAGCATTTGTGGTGTTTGTTTTTCTGTTCTTGTGATACTTAGGAGGATGATCTCCAGTTTCATCCAGGTTGTTACAAAACCTATTAGTTCACCTGTTTTATTACTTTTTTTACTTTTTTGAGACAGTCTCACTCTGTTACCCTAGGTGAGAATGCCAAGACCTCAGCCTAACTCACAGCAATCTTAAACTCCTGGGCTTAAGCAATCTTCCTGCCTTAGCCTCCTAGGTAGGTGGGGCCACAGGCACGTGCCACCATGCCTGACTAATTTTTCTATTTTTAGTAGAGATGGGGTCTCACTCTTGCTCAGGCAACTGCCTTGACCTCCCAGAGTGCTAGGATTACAGGTGTGAACCAGTATACCCGGCCTACCATTTTTTTTATAGCCAAGTAATGCTCCATACACTACATTTTATTAATCCACTCCCAGAGTCTATTTTTGACTAAGAGTGTAATTAGTTGTTTCACTAAGGGATGTTTTACATAGAATTATTACGAACCAAAGAAAATGTAGAGAGCAGTCTCTACCTTAAGCATGTTTTGGCTCTCCTCAGAGGAGAGTGAACTGATATAGATAGGAAACATGACAATTGATACAATACTTTATTCTTTCTAACCAATTCCATTATTTTTTTTTTTTTTGAGACGGAGCCTCAAGCTATCCCCCTGGGTAGAGTGCCATGGCATCACAGCTCATAGCAACCTCCAACTCCTGGGCTCAAGCGAGTCTCCTGCCTCCACCTCCCAAGTAGCTGAGACCACAGGCGCCTGCCACAACG
>CAUYQV010019728.1:0-11586 GCA_963574575.1 Galagoides demidoff | reverse complement strand
TAGAGTGCCATGGCATCACAGCTCATAGCAACCTCCAACTCCTGGGCTCAAGCGAGTCTCCTGCCTCTGCCTCCCAAGTAGCTGGGACCACAGGTGCCCGCCACAATACCCGGCCATTTTTTGGTTGCAGCCATCATTGTTTGGCGGGCCCAGGCTGGGGATTCAAACCCGCCACCTTAGGTGTACGTGGCGGGCGCCTTAGCCGATTGAGCCACAGGTGCTGAGCCTAAACTAACACTTTAAATAAAACATTATTTCATCGTCTTTAGACTTTCATCATTTCTGTTGAAAAACCAGCCATCAGCCAAACATTATTATTACTCTGTTGAAGGTAATGTGTTTTTTTCCCCCTGACTACTTTTAGCATTTTGTCTTTGTCTTTAGTTTTCATTAGTTTTTCTGTGATGTTTCTAGGTGTGGCTTTATTATTTTTTTGTTGCTTATGTACTGTTAATCCTGTTTGAGGTTTCTAATGATTTTTGTATTTGTATTTGATATCTTTAATTAGTTTGCTCTTACCTCCTCAAATACTGTGATTACTATTAAATTCTTTCTCTCATCTGTGTCTTCAAATACAAGGTCTGACAGTTAGTTCCTGAGCTCATGCTAGAAAATGTGTTACATGTCTCATTGATGAATATCACTATCATCACCTTTGAAGTACTCCCCTTGGGAAGCTGTGTACCAATGCCAGCATCTAAACCACCCTTAAAACAGTTTTGGAAGTTTGTTTTTTGGAATAAAATGGCCATCAAAGCTGTCATCAGATGGCACACAAAAACACACAACAATAATGGACACTGCTCAGCAAGACATACATTGACATAAACACAGCTGTGAGATGCTGATACACCAAGGTTATGAAACCTTCCTGAGTTGTTTATACAGTGCTGCCAACATAAGTGCATGGTGGCAGGTTCTTGAACTTAATTTTCAGAGTCTCTATGACTTCAGGTCCTATGGTTATTCCAGAAAAAGAATTCTGTAATTGCTTTGAAGGGTGCAGTAGGTGCTGCTGGTGTTGGTACATAGCTTCCCAAGGGAAGTACTTTGAAGGTGATCATAGTGAAATTCAGCAATGAGATAGGTAGCACTTTCTCTAGGATTAATTTGTGAACTTAAGTGTCAAATCTTCACATATGTATTTTAATACTTTTACTGTATTACACATCTGTTATAGTATTTTCTATATTTTCCATTTTACATTTTTTTCTCTGTGTTTCAATTTTGAAAGATTTTTGACCTGCCTTCCAATTTGTTAATTGTCTCTTCTGCTATGTCTAATCTGTTCAGCATTATCTGCTATTTTGAATTTCAGTGGTAATATTTTATAGCCCATTTGTTCTTTTAAGAATTCTAATACTCAGTCACATACACTGGGGCTGGTGGGTTTGAACCTGGCTCAGGCCAACTGAACAGCAATGGCAACTATAACAAAGGAATTGCCAGGTGTTGTGGCAGGTACCTGTAGTCCCAGCTACTTGAGAGGCTGAGGCAAGAGAATCTCTTAAGCCCAAGAGTTTGAGGTTGCTGTGAGCTATAAGACCATGGCACTCTACCCAGGGCAACATAGTGAGACTTTGCCTCAAAAAAAAAAAAAAAAAAACCAAACTAATACTCTGTTGAAATTCTCTCCCTTTTCATCTAATTTCTTCATCTTGTAATATTTTGATTATATTAATCATTGTTAGACTCTTTGTCTTCTAACGTCAATATCTGAGTCACTTGTGGTTTCATTGGGTATCTGTTACCCCCCCTCTTGGTTTTTGGTCTGTGTCTTGGCATGCTTGGCAAATTTTGACTGTGTACTCATCATTTTGTATGAAAAATTTTAGATGTTGTGGATGATGTTATTTTCTTTCAGAGAAAATTGCTACTAAGGAGGCGTAGTGGAGGACTGATTGTGTTAATCCAATTAGGGACTGAGCTAAATGTAGGTACATTTTAGTTCTGATGAAGCTCTGCTCCTGGCAGATGCCTAGAGGGTATAGCCTTTTTGAGATTTCAGCCTAGGGTGTCCTCAGTGACCTTCCCCCCTGCTAATTCAGAACTCTAACTTTTGTCAAAACTCTCACTTAGAACTTTTTGGGAGTTTTCTTCATGACTTCTTAGCCTCCTTATGCAGTCAGAATTCAGCAGATGTTTTAAGGGAAATACCAGACACATGCTGGACTTAGTTTTCTGTTGCTTCCTTGAAGTAGGATCTTGACCTCTTGCACTAGGATCTTGGCCTCTCACACCACTAAGTTTGGTCTATCTAGCACCAAGAGATGTCAGAAGTTCTTGTGGTGTTTTTGCTTTCTGATAGCAACTCTACTGAGGCTCTTCTCTGTATCCTCAGCTCCCTTTTTCCTTTTCTAGTTTAGGCAAATGCCCCAAGGGAGGAGACTGAGTAGAATTTTGACTGTCATCTCCGTGGTTCTGTCTTCTCCAGGATTTTGTCCCCTCAAGCCCTGGTTGTCTCAATAGCTCTGTAATATCCTTAAGAAAATGTACTTGTGTGTATGTATTTGTGCTTTCTTTATTCAATTTTTTTTTGGTTGTTCTCAATAAAAGTATTGGTCTGAAGCATCAAACAGCTGCATTGTTTCTAGAAGTGGATATATGCCTGAAATATTTTCAATACATATATACTAATCTAGAAATTTAATCATGTAAATTTCCTACTTAAAACCTTTCATTGGCTCTTTGTTTCACTTGTGATAGAATTCAAACTCTTTAGCACATGCACAATGTCCCTAATTTGTCTCTACCTTACTCAACTTGCTTTTTTTTTTTTTTTTCCTGAGACAGAGTCTTGCTTTGTCACCCTGGGTAGAGTGCCATGGCCTTAGAGCTCACAGCAACCTCAAACTCATGCGCTCAGGAGATCCTCTAGCCTCAACCTCCCAAGTAGCTGGGACTCACTGCAACCTTAAATTCCTGGGGTCAAGTAGTCCTCCTGCCTCAGCCTCCCAAATAGCTGGGACTGTGTATAGGTACATGCCACCATGCCCAGATAATTTTTCTATTTTTGGTAGAGATGGGAGTCTCAGTCAGGCTGGTATTGAACTTTTGGCCTTAAACAATACTCCTCTCTAGGCCTCCCAGAGTGCTAGGATTATAGATGTGAGCTGCTATGCTTGCCCCTAATATATATTTCTTTGATTCCAAGTTGGAAAGCATAATGGTGTTTAAAACTCTAGGTTGGCAATAATTAAAAATATCTGAAAACTACTTAAGTATTGTCAAGAATGTAGAGGTTTTTCAACCTTTTTTATCTCATGGCACACTTGAACCTATAGTTAAAGTTGTGTGGCACACTTAAATTATGTTGATATAAAAAAAGAGAGTAAAAAAAGGAGTATGCTTACTGTGGTTTGTATGTCTTTCAAAAATAATTCAATTAATGGTCTTTAAATATTTTTGTGGCACACTTAAGGTTCTTTCATGGCACACTGGTTGAAAATCACTGATGTAGAGCAAAGAGAAGTTTTATGTATTACCAGTGAGAATGCAAACTGGTGAGGCATTTTGAAAATAGTTTGGCATTGTCATGTAATTTTAAAGATGCATACACCCTCTGGCTCTATTATTTCATCGCTTAGTATGTAACACAGAGATGCTTATCACCTAAGATTTCTTTTTTTATTTTTTTTTGAGACAAAGTTTCACTATGTTGCCTTGGTAGAGTGCTGTGGTGTCACAGCTCACAGCAACCTCAAACTACTAATTGTCTTGCCTCAGCTTCCCAAGTAGCTGGGACTACTGGTACCCACCACAATGCCTGGCTATTTTTTGTTGCAATTGTCATTGTTGTTTAGTTGGCCCAGGCTGGTTTTGAACCCACCAGCCTCGGTGTATGTGGCTGGCGCCCTAAGCACTGTGCTGTGGGTGCTGAGCCACACCCAAGATTTCTATAAGAATATCCACAAACTTGAAATCCCAAAACTTGAAATAATACATATGCATATCAGTAGTAGAATGGATAAGTCAATTGTGGTATATTCACACAATAGAATGAATACTATTCAGGAGTGCTTATCAACCTTGAATGTGTATCAGAACTACTTGGAGGGCTTATTAAAACACCAACAGCCAGGCCTCATCTGAAGAGTTTCTAATTATGTAAGCCTAGGGTGGGGCCTGAGAATTTTCATTTCAAATGCATTCTTAGGTGATTCTGATACTTCTCATCTTTGGACCTTACTTAGAGAAGAACTATTGCGATACAGCAATGAAAATGAACAAATTATAACTAAATGCAGCAACGAAATGAGTCTTATAAAGTAATTTGAACAATTTTTTCCATATTAAAATTTTGAAACATATTTAAATGTCCAGAGCATAATGAGCCTGATGTAGCTATTATCCAGCTTCTATAATGATCACTTTATGGTCAATTTATTCAATATATCCTTTGCAACTCCTCCCCGCTCTCATTATTTTAAATCAAATTTGAGATCTCATATTATTTCAAATGTCATATTTCACTGATAAATAATTTGGGTTTACAAACATAATGCTGAGCAGAAGAAGTACATACAAATGTGAATAGTGATTTCATTCATATAAAAATTTGAAATAGACAAAAACATTCTTAAGGGACATACATAAGTGGTAATATTATAAAGAAAAGGAAATGAGTGTCATAAGAACAGGAATAGTTATTACTTCTAGATGGGAAGGAGATTGTGATCAGAGAGGGGTGCTTCTGAGGTACTGTAATTCTCTTCTCTTCTCTCTTTTCTGCTCTCCCTTCCCTCCCCCTCTTCCCGCTCCCTTCTCTCCTTTCCTCTCCTCTTCCGTCTCCTATTTGTCTCCTATTTCCTCTCCTCTCCTCTCTTCTCCCCGCCCTGTCCTGTCTTCTCCTCTCCATTTCCTGACAGTTTCTCCCTCTGTTGTCCAGGCTAGAGTGTAGTGGCATCATCATAGCTCAGTGTAACCTCAAAGTCATGGGCTCAAGGGATCCGTCTGCCTCAGCCTCCCAAGTAGCTGGGACTACAGGTGCACACCACTATACTCAGCTAATTTTTCTATTTTTTGTGGAGACAGGGTCTTCCTATGTTGCTTAGGATAGTCTGAAACTCCTGGGCTCAAGCAGACCTCCCAGCTTGGCCTCCCAAGGTGCTAGGATTTCAGGTATGAGCCACTGCACTTGGCTTTGTTTGCTCTTTGGTGACTGGAGAGGTAATTGTTGATCTTTAAAATGACTGTTGATGTGTCCGTGCACATAGGCACTTACCTGTGTATGTATTTTGTTTTATAATAAAAAGGGCAACAGTAATTATTTGATGATATCTTATGAGGTGAATTTGGATTTATGTCAGGTATAGGATTAATCTGAGGAGATGCAGTTGTTATTTTAATGCTATCAATAACAATTAGTTTTTAGCTTCATGTATGAGAGCAGGGGCCATCTTTGGGTTGTTCATGATTACAGGAACTTGTGTACCTCATTTGCAAGAGCCATAATCTTTAGTCCTGACTGGTATCTGGTGGAAGCCTTGCTTCGTTGCCAGGTACTGTGACTCATTCCCTTCAATGATTCAAGTTCTGCTTTTGACTTTAATTTTGCTGTGATCAGCAGTGAAGGGTGCATTCTAGCCTCTCTGGATTGTTTTCCTCTTTGAAGGTAGTCATCCTTGCTCATCTCTAGAATTAATTTTTAGCTTTTATATATTTCAAGAATTGATAGAATCCTCTTCTAGCTCTGCTAGGGGAAAATGAGAGGAAGGAAATGAAATAGGTCTTCTGCCCTATTCTTTTGTAAGGTCTTCTCACCAACTTTTGTTCATGTAATTAAGAAGGAGTAATACCTCAGGGTAACAGCTAATAGATATTTTAAAGTTTTATTATTTACAGACTACTTGCAAATACAGAAATCTCCTTTTATCCCACCTATAACATCGTGAGGTGGGCATTATTATCCTGACTTTATGTGGAAAGAACCTGAGGCTCAGAGGGCAGAAGTGACTTGTCTAAGGACACACACTTTGTGTGGATGGAACCTGTATTTCAGTCTTATTTAGATACCATGTGTTTATATATGTGTGTCTATATTTAAGGAAAAAAATAAAAGTTGTGACACGGACCACAGTGAAGGAGATAAGTCCTGATTTAGGTCGTCTTTTCATTTATTTATTTATTTTAAAATTTTGATTTTAATTGACAAAAAAATGGCATATATTTGTGGAATACAAAGTGATGTTTTGATATATGTTTATAATGTGTTCATTCTTTCTCTCCATCTTGTTCCCAAACCCCTTCTTCCCTCCCCACCTTCCTGGAAGGTGCACACCCTTCAGCAGCTTTCTTAGCGCTAACCCATCTACTTCCTTCTCCTAGGCATGGTTCCCGCTGAACCCAGCTTAGTTCAAGTACACAGGAGTCAGTTTTGTGAACCTGGTCCTAGGGCATGCTGCCTTGCTCCTTTAAAGGAGCAATGAGTAGGTTAGGGAAGAAAATACTCAGGACATTGCTAGGGGAGGCAGATGTCTAGGAAGGAGCAGCAGCAGAGATCTGAATTACCAGATGGGCTTTAAGTCCTTCTGTGACCGCCGTCCCCAGCTGTGGCTGCCTGTTCCCCTCTACAAACTCAGCCACTGGTCCCATCTATGAAGACCAATCTTGCCCTTAGAGGAAATTTTTTTTTTATTAAATCATAAACACATAGATCATGTATATATTAATGCATTTATGGGGTACAGTGTGTTGATTTCATATAGAATTAGGAACGCTTACATTCCTAACATCACACTGGTTAATACCTAATTTAGATCTTAAAAGAAATGTTGAAATCAACTGGTGATAAAAAGGCCACAGAGCATTCCAGGAAGGAACAGCAGATGCCAAGAGCATGGAAGCAGAGAACCAGTGAAGTCAGAGAGGGTGCAGGAAAACTAACTTCCTTCCTTCCTTCCTTCCTTTCTTTCTTCCTTCCGTCCGTCCGCCCATCCTTCTTTCTTTTTCATTGAGGGTACAAGAAACTAGGTTACGCTGATTGCATTTGTTAGGTAAAGTCCCTCTTACAACCATGTCTTGCCCCTAAAAGGTATGGCACACACCAAGACCCCACCCCCCTCCCTCCTTCTCTCTCTCTACTCTTCCCCCACCCCTCCCTCCATCTTTCTCTCTCTACTCTAGCCTTCCCCTACCCCCAACATGTCATTAATTGTCATTAATTGTCCTCCCCCATAAGACATAAGAAGAGGCTAGCCATGCACAGTGAGGAGAGAGGGTCAAAGACGATAAAACAGGGTCCATAGAACACCTAGATTTGTTCTGGTTAAGAAGGTAAAAACTCAGTGGAGCTGAAATAAGCGTTGATGAAAAGAGGCTGAAATGAGAAAACCATTGAGTTAGACAGGGTCCAGATCACACAGGCCCGGTTAAGCCGGGAAAAGGAGTGTTCATTTTTTCTTCTTAATGGAAGACCATTGGAGGGTTTTAAGCAGGACAACATCATCCTTCAATTTGGGTCTTTTAAGGGATCACTCTAGCGACTGTGGGGGATGCATTGGAGAAGCCAAAAGCCCAAGCAGGGAAACTGGAAGAGGCCAGTGCCGTCATCTTGGTGAGAAATGAAAATTATTGGGACCAGTAGGCAGCAGCAGGGGGAAGAAAGTCAATCATTTCCAGACACATTTAGGACTGAATAGTGTTCCATGGTACACATATACCACGGTTTATTAACGCAGTCACTTGGGTTGATTCCACATCTGAATTCTTGACATCTTTTGTACTAACCCGGATAGACAGAGAATATTCCCTTTAACAAAGTATCACAAGAGTGGAAAAGCAAGTATTCAATGTACCAAATCCTAATGTGAAGCCAGTAGGTGAACTAATACAAGCCCACATCAGAGGAAAACTCAATTTAAGTTGGGGGAGGATGACGGGGAATTGGTGTGCTCTCACCTAATGGGCACAATGTAAGGGAATATGGCACACCTCCTGGGTGAGGGTCACAGCTACAACAGGGACCTCACCTAACAAACGCAAACACTGTAACCTAATTGTTTGTACACGCCATAGTAATCTGCAATTAAAAAAGGAAGACACATTTAAGAGATGGAAAGAACTGAACTTGATACTAGATGGCTGGGTGGGAAGAGATAGAAAGAGAGACAGAGAGCTTATTGAATTAAGAAAGTGAGCACAGGCTGATGCCCTTTGCAAAAGTGGGGAAGACTGGAAGAAGTTCAGACGTGAGGGGAGAGGGGCCCCCAGGAGCATTTGGATCCCAGGACGTCTAAAAATGGAGCAGAGAGGTCAGGGTAAGGCAGCAGGACATACAAGCATGGAAGTCAGAGGACGGCTTGGTCTGGGAATAACAAGAAGGGAGTCGTCAGCCTCCAAAGGCATTCGAAGCTCTGTAAACCAGTGAGAGTGAGGGGAGAGTTCAGACAGAGTCCCGAGGTGAACTTGATACTAGATGGGTTGAACTAGATCAAGTTCCCTGGGACACACAGGGAAATCCACACCAAAGTGGGGGAGAGAAATGGCCAGAGGACAGAGGAGAAACAGAAGAGAGTGACGTCACTGAGCACGTTTGAGAGGATGGGGATAGTCAGTTGTGTTAAATGGTACAAGAGGATTATATGTAACCCAAACATTTGTAGACCCCCGTAATATTCTGAAATTAAAAATACATACATAACTAAATGGAGCTGTGAGGTTGGGGAAGAGAGACGTCTCTGCGGAATCTAGTAACACAGAGGCTGCTGATGACCTCAGCCAGATCAGACACCGCTGGAGCGGGTGTAGCTGAATCCAGACTGCGCTGAGGGAAGCGCTAAGTGGGGAGATGGGAACTAAGAAGTACGTGTGGCCATCTTGTTCTAGAATCTCTGCTGTGAAATAAGCCAAGAAAACTGGGGCAGAGGCGGTTTGCAAGAGAGAGAGAGTGTGGGAAGGAGGCCCCTGAGAGGGTGGGCAATCCGGACAGTAGGACTGCTGGCCACCCATGAGAGTCCTCCTAAAGATAACGATTTTCACATGGGGCCACGTGACATTTACTTTTTTTGTTTTTTAATGCATAGCATTGTTCATTTTCTTTTAAGACGATTATTTACATAGACAAATGTAAGATCTAAAAGTAGGATAAGAGTGCCTACAGTTTTTGATATTCTATTTTATCATTTTGTATTTATTTATTTTATTTCTATACATGATTTGTTTATTTTTATTTCAGATTAATATGAGGGTACATATAATTAGGTTACATCATTTGCGTTTGTAAGAAAAAGTCCGAGTTGCAGTTGAGCCCTTCACCCAGGAGATGTGCCATATACCCCTCCATTGTACCCATCAGGTGGGAACTTACCAACCTCCCCTTTCTTGAATTTAATTGTGTTTTTCTCTTTGGGGGATCTGTAGTTGTCGATCTACTAGTTTCAACATAGTACTGAGTACAGGGGGTGTTTGCTTTCCCATTCTTGAGATACTTAGGAAAATCTTCTCAAAATCCATCCAGGTAAATACAAAAGGTGATATTTCTTAATGTGAGCCTCAGCAAAGAAAGGGATCATGTTGAAAAATAACACAGGAGAAGGCAATTACCTTGGGTGTGTGATGAATGTAACCTGCTTGAGTGTGCTCAGGCAGGGAAGGGACAAATGATTGAGTTTACCGTCCACACTTGGTCTTTTCAGAGAGAAATGGCGAGATGAGCAAGGGATTTGAGGCCCTTTGCAAAGAGTAACTATAGCAATGGACCACAAAAAGCTCAGCGGCAATGAGCTAGGATGTCATGGCACTCTACCCAGGGCACAGAGTGAGACTCTGTCTCAAAAAAAAAAACTCAGTGGTGAGAGGAGGATGGTGAAGACAAAGAGAAACTGAGGGTGGTGGAATAGCCATATGCATGGGGACTGGGGATCAGCAAATGGATCCCAGAGTGATCTCATGGGGGGCCCTTGAGAAAACAGATGTGAAGACAGATTGCAATCAGGGCAGAGGGTGTTGGGAGTTTTAATTTTGGAGGTAGTCGTATATTTGTGGGGATATTTTGGAGTTGAAGGGCATCAGTGGTGGAGGGGAAGAAAGTATCATTCCAGATTGAGAAGCTGCAAAGACACCAAGGATGGGTGCGGCAGTCTCCTAGGGCTGCCGTAATAAAGGGCCACAGATTGAGTGGTTTAAACAGCAGGAATACGTATTCTCAGCATTCTGGAGGCTGGAAGTCCAAGGTCAAGGTGTTCTCAGGTTTGCTTTCTTCTGAGGCTTCTCTCCTTGGCTTGCAGGTGGCTGTCTTCTCAGCTCATGCGTGCGTGTGTGTGTGTGTGTGTGTGTGTGTCCTAATCTCCTCCTCGGGACACCAGTCATATTAGATTAGGGCCCACCCTTGTGGCTTCATTTTACCTTAATTGTCTCTACCTATTGGACCTGTCTCCAAATGTAGCCACAGTCTGAGATACTAGGGGTTAGGGAATCAACATACAAATTGAGTGAGCAGAGGGCACAATTCAGGCCCTAAGGACAGGGTATTAGAAGAGTACTCAGTAACATTCAGGATACAGAGGAAGATAAAGAACCAGGAACTTTTTAATAAAATGCTCTCAAATGTTTACAGCAACACAATTCACAATTGCAAAGATGTAGAATCAAACCAAGCCCTCAACAATTCATGAGTGGACTAATAAAATGTGATATATGTACACCATGGAGCACTACTCAGCCATTTTAAAAAGTTGAATTAATACCCTTTGCAACAATCTGGATGGAACTAGAGTCCATTCTTCTAAGTGAGGTATCAAGGGATGGAAAAACAAATACCACACATACTCACTTTTAAATTGGAACTAACCAATAAGCACACATGTGCACAGAGGGAAGTGAAAGTCAATGGAAAGAGACCAGGAGCGTGGATCACACCTGTAATCCTAGCACTCTGAGAGACCGAGGCAAGTGGATTGCTTGAGCTCACAAGTTCGAGACCAGCCTGAGCAAAAGTGAGACCCTGTCACTACTAAAAAAAATAGAAAAACTGAGGCAAGAGAATCTCTTGAGTCCAAGAGTTTGAGGTTGCTGTGAACTATGACACCATGGCACTCTACCCGGGGTGACAGCTTAAGACTCTTTCTCAAAAACAAACAAACAAACAAAAAAAACTCAATGGAAAGCAACTGGAGGGAGAGGGGAAGAGAAGAGGGGAATGAACCGACCTTATGTAACTAGGTACAGTATTTGGTGAGGGGCATACTTATAGCCAGGACTCAAGTACAAAAACGATCTTGTCTTTTACAACTGGAACTTTATCTTGAAATTGAGAACAATGTAATCTAAAAATTTCTACCCTCATATCAATTTGAAATTAAAAAATTTTTTTAAAAAATCCCCAAAGTTGTCTTGGCACCTGTGGCTCAATCAGCTAAGGCACCAGCCACGTACAGCTAAGGTGGCGGGTTCTAATCCCCAGCCCGGGCCCGCCAAACAACAATGATGGCTGCAACCAAAAAATGCCCGGGCGTTGTGGCGGGCGCCTGTGGTCCCAGCTACTTGGGAGGTGGAGGCAGGAGACTCGCTTGAGCCCAGGAGTTGGAGGTTGCTATGAGCTGTGATGCCATGGCACTCTACCCAGGGGGACAGCTTGAGGCTCCGTCT
>CAUYQV010019724.1:0-20137 GCA_963574575.1 Galagoides demidoff | reverse complement strand
CTCAAGCGAGTCTCCTGCCTCCGCCTCACAAGTAGCTGGGACCACAGGCACCTGCCACAACGCCCGGCCATTTTTTGGTTGCAGTCATCATTGTTGTTTTGGCGGGTCTGGGCTGGGGATTCGAACCCACCACCCTAGGTTTATGTGGCTAGTGCCTTAACCCACTAAGCCACAGGCGCCAAGCCACTTTATAAACTCTTTAATTTTGTTTAATTTTTTTACTCTTTTGTGATAAGACTCAATTTCGTATTTTTTTCTTTATATTCTTATCCTATAAGCTTTTTGTATTCTTAATTTTTATTTCTTTACTTTTTAAACTCTTTTGTCAAAATCTAAAACAGAAACACACACATTACTCTAGGTATACACAGGGTCATGATAATCAATATCACTGATTTCACCTCCACATCTTGTTCCACTGGAAAGTCTTTAGGAGCAATAACCCACGTGGACTTTTCATCTCCTATAATAACAAGGATCTGCCTGAAGCTGTTTTACAGTTAATCGTTTTAATAAGTAAGAGTATACTCTAAAATAATTACTAAAACTATAACATAATAAATACTAGACGACAGAAATTTTTCTGTTCAATTAAAATATTACATTACCACTATTATATATATGGTCTGTTGTTGACAAGAATGTAGTTAGATATGGCACCTGAATGTATTTCCCAACTCTTAATTACCTCAAATATCCATTTAAGAACATTTATTTATTTATTTGTTTGTTTATTTAGAAACACAGTCTCACTCTGTCACCCTGGAGAGAGTGCCATGGCATCATCATAGCTTATAGCAACTTCAAATCTCTGGGCTGAAGGAATCCTCTGGCCTCAGCCTCCTAAGTAGCTGGGACTATAGGCACCCACCATGATATCCAGCTAGTTTTTCCATTTTTAGTAGAGATAGGGTCTCAGTCTTGCTCAGACTGGTCTTGAACTCCTGAGCTCCCAGCAATCCTCCCTCGGCCTCCCAGAGGGCTAAGTTTACAGTCATGAGCTACCATGCCCAGAAAACATTTCATTTAGACACTTGCAACATTTCTAAGTGTGATTGGTCTCTAGCTTTTATTGTCCCATTTCAGTTTTCAGGCTACGTTAACTTCATAAAAGATTTTTAAATAACTGAATGTTTTTGTTTTTATAAAGTGATTTTTTCCCTTGGTTATATACTCAGCAGTAGTATTGCTGGATCAAATTTTAAGTCTACTTAAGTACTTTGAGTTTTCTCCATACAACTTTCAATAGAGGTTGTACTAGTT
The DNA here is from genome assembly GCA_963574575.1 of Galagoides demidoff. Classification (NCBI taxonomy): domain Eukaryota; kingdom Metazoa; phylum Chordata; class Mammalia; order Primates; family Galagidae; genus Galagoides; species Galagoides demidoff. Next base: position 18,874 of record CAUYQV010019724.1, on the reverse strand, counting down.
TGCAGTCCCACCAGCAGCATATAAGCACTTGCACTCTAATGTTTATTGCAGCACAATTCACAGTCACAATGACATGAAGACAACCTAAGTCCACCAAAACATGAATGGACATGGGGTGAATTCCCACATAAAATTAGCTAAATGATATTTGCTCTTTTAATTCCAGAAACTGAGTGAAAAGACTCATAAGTATTGTGCCTTTTTGTCAAGGCACCTGGGAGATCATGGCGGGGCCTGCAGGCAAGGCGTAACAACCCCTGCATGGAACCCTGACTATGCAATCAGTCAACCTGCCAGATCCCATCTGTGCAGGAGACATGGCTCAAAGGTTGATGTGAGTGAAAACTCAATCGTAAAAGTGGGGGGCTTCCAAACTACAAGAAAACAGAGTCATTGAGCCTGTTTCTCGGAAACTTAATTGAATTTATGGAATAAAAAATGTTTTACTCCCCTGTTTGTCCTCACCTTTAACTTTGACAATGGAAGTCAGATAATTTAGGGTTGTTTTAGGTCTTTAGAGAGGAATAGCTTGAGGCTAGTCTTACTTCAGATCTTTAGAGGAAGAGCCTGAGGCTATTAAGATGGTTAATGGTCTTAAGATGATTATCTTACTTTCTCAGACTTTCTGTCTTTTCTATAGTTTAAGATAAGAATAGAGAATGTTAAGATTATTGATCCATGTGGTGTATGAACAGCTTGAGGCTCTGTCTCAAAAAAAAAAAAAGATAATCATGAATAAAGGTAATTTGCTATTTTCCACCAAAGACCAGTACCGTTTCTTGCTTTCATACAATTCCAGGAGTGAGTTTGCACCCGCGGCCAAGCCATCATTCTCTCCCTGAGAGAAAGTACCACCCAACAAATGGCATAGTCAGCAAATGGATTACAGTATATGCATACTATGAAGTACTATTTGGCCATTAAAAAAGGCCATCTAGTAACTTTTGGGACAACACATATGGAACTAGAGACCATTTTTCTAAGTGAAACATCACAGGAATGAGAAACAGACACATGTACACAATACCAGTTTAGAACTGATCCATCAACACCTAAGTGCACATATGGAAGTAAATCTCAATGAAAATCAAGCTAGGGGAAGGTGGGGGGAACAGATGAGTAAATTCATACCTGTTTGGTACAGTGCACACTGTTTGTGTGGGTGGGGGAGCATACCTATAACCTTGACTCAATTTGTGCCAAAAACAAAATATATAAACAAAACACATGTACCCTCTAATATTCCAAAATAAAAAAAAATAAATATATTCAATCTTTTATTCATATTTTATGCTATAAAACAACTTAAATACTAAAATACCATTAGAGTTTTCTATTTGTTAAAGACTTAGTAGAATTCACCTATAAGACTTTATGGTCCATTGCTTTATTAAAGGAAGCAGCCCTTTGAAACCATTATCATTTTCTCCCTGTGGTATGTGCTTTGCTTTGATTCTATGTTTCAAAGTTGGTTTTGGTAAATTAATTTATCATCATTGTCATATTCCTTCATTATTCTTTAAGCTAAAAATAATTGCATAGAATAACCAAAATGCTATCTTATTCATGTTTATCATTGCATAAAAGGTTTTGCTATCTTTTTTCATCCTTCATCATCTAAACTGAATCTATTTAAGTTTTATTAAAGAATTGGCTCTTGGATTAACATAATATTTATGATAGCTTTTTTCCCCACTGTTTTAGTCTATTGACTTCTGCTTTCTAAATGCTTTTAACATGTTGATGTGTACATGACTTATTTTTATTCCTTAATAATACAGTTATGTGAAGACTATGGGTAACAAAAAATAATACATGATATCTTGGTACAAAATAGATAAATAGATACAATAAAGATTATGGGTAAAATTGAGCCCTATTTCAGGGATTCTTCCATAGGTCCTGATATATGATGCTACATCATTTATTTTTCTAGATATTTTATGACTTGATTTTAATGTCTTCTTTGACATGAGTTGTGTAAAATGATATTTTAATTCATTTTATATAATAATGTTTAAGATATATTACTTAAGAAATTATTTATTTCATTTCTATTTATTGATACAACAGAGATACTTCTTGTTAGTTCATGTCATCTCATTTTACTTTAGTATTTTTGTTTGGAATGTGAATGACTGGAAGATTCCATCAGACAAAATGGGAGAACGTAAATTTAATGACAAAGAATAATAAAATTTTTGAAGACAGCTATACAGAGCAAGAACAATCAAAGAACACCCCTTATTTCCAAGGCTCCCATATTCCTGCAGGTGAATTAAGCTGCTTGGAACACCATCTACATGGAATAAGCTTTCCTCCTACAATTTTGAGACTAAGTTTTTCCTCTGCCATGGCCTCCCAGGTTAGGTAATCTGGCTCCTTTCCTGACCATTCACCAGGTACAAGAAACTGGTAAGAAAAATAGCCATAGAATACTCCTCAGCATTTAGGGAGCAAAGCCAATTTCCCAGGTATATCATCCCTCAGCTAAGTCAAACCTAAGTCATACCTGTGCTCTTTAATGATTTTTAACTTTGAATTCTGCTTTGTCCAAATTCTTTTTCTTTTCTTTTTTGCTTCTTTTTTACTTTTATATTTGCCTTTTGTATCTTTATCATTTTTTTAATATTTTGACTCTTGTTTACCATTCTTCGTATGTCATTATTAAAAATACCAAAATACTGAATTTTCTTTGCTTTTTATATAATTCTGATTATTTGATATGGAAATATATTCAAATTTATTGAGATAATTAAGAGACCAAGTATTATTCACTCCAATTTATTTACCATTTTACATTTCTTTGTTATTGAATACATTTTATTACTTTCTGTTCTTCGCCTTTCAGTAATTTTGCTAACTTAGTCAACCTCTCTTCATTTCTTCTTCCTTCCTTTTCTTCCTGTTAATTTTTTCAGTACTTCAATGCACGTTAATTTTACTAACAACCATAATTAGGGCTGTATTGCTGCATTATTTTATCAAAGCTAAATAATAACTGTGGTCTTTCTTTAATATCTTTTAATTACTCTCTCTACCTCACATAATGTCACTGAGCTAAGCATTTTAGAATCTAGATTTCCCATTAGAGCAGTCTGAGATAACGAGAAAGAATTTCCTCTCCTACTCCAAAAAAAATCATGTAAATGCTAAAGAATAAATGATTAATTTGAAAAAAATAACTAGAAAGGAAGGTGTCTAAAATGAAGACAGAATACAAAGTCAGATTCTTTTGTTTGGCAAAGCCAAGGAGCTCGTAGTAGAGAAACTGCTTGTAGCCCACAAAGCTGAGATTTCAACATCCAGCCGGGGAGGCATGTCCCGGGCACAGGCTTACTGTGCCTGATGAGCAGCAATCACAAAGGCCAGCCCTATCTCTGAAATAGAAAATCAAAAGCTCTACTTACCTGCTTGAAGAAAGAAGCTGAATGCTTCTTTCTTCTTAGGGACATGGATAAAAATAGATCCATCTGTTAGAAATTAGAAACCCAAGAAGATTCCTCTACTGCAGAGTTTCTTGAACTGTATACAAACCACCTGGGGATCTTGTTAAGATTTAGGTCTATATTCAGTAGAGCTCAAGATTCTACATTTCTCGCAGGACTTCCACACTTTAAGTAGCAAGTGTGGCTCTGAGTGAACACTACTCTTGGGAGATTGGGACTTCAAGCTAAGAAATTACTATGAAAGCTAACCTGTGACAGGCAAAACCTGTGGAAGCAAATGTCAAACCACCCTGTAGGGCACAAAGGACATCCATTGCAAACATTCTCCTCCTCCAAGTTGAATTCAGAGTCAAAAATAACAAATCACAGCAAGAAGCCAGTGAGCAGGCCTAACAACTGAAGAATGGAGATTTTAAGAACTTGGATAATAGAACACACTGCACAATATCTTATAAAAAGTATTTAAAGATTCAGAGACCTGGCTGTGCACAGTGGCTCACTCCTGTATTCCAAGCACTCTTGGAGGCCAAGGCAAGAGGATTGAGACCACCCTGAGCAAAAGGGAAACCCTGTATCTACCACAAATAGAAAAAATCAGTGGGGTGTGGTGGTGTGTGTACCTACAATCTGAACTACTCAGGTGGCTGAGGCAGGAGGACCATTGAGCCCAGGAGTTTGAGGCTATAGTGAGCCAGGATGATGCCACTGCACTCTACCCAGGGCAACAGTTTGGGACCTTGTCACAAAACAAAAAATGACAAAAATCAGAGGGCTAAAGGAAGGAATAAGAATACAAGGCAACTAAAAAGTTGTGTCATAAAAGTAAGATAATTTGATTAAAAGTACAAGTTTCAGCAATGTCCAATATAATCACTGACTATATGTGGGATTTATGCTTGGACTTTACATCCTCATTCAGAGAAATTAAATATAAAATTAAATTCATGAAATACTCAGGAAAATTTAATGTGGAATGGTTAAAGTATTACTAATTTTAAGTATGAGAATGGTGTGCACATTGAGGCCTTAAAAGTTCCAAAATATTTTGAAACATTTACAATCAAAATTCAGTGATTTGAGGGTTTGCTCTAAAATACCCCAGTAATGAGGAAAAGAGAAGTTTAGGATCACACATACAAGGTCTTGAATCCAAGCTGAGCTGTTTAGAAGTAAACCTGGAATAGAGGTGGGAAGGACAGAGCTGGCTTCCTCTAGTTAGCAGTTAGTATTACACAAAGGTGAAAAGAGGTGCTGTGTAGCTGAGACAACCCTGTAGAGTTCCTCAGAAAGGTAATTCAAGGCAGCAACAAGTAAGTCTTTTGGGTTAACCAATCTTATTCTTGGTTCTTGGTGTGCTCTTGGCTAAAGAATGGCTCAGGCAGGAAACCGAGTTTGTTGAGGAAGGATGAGATAGGTTTACAGAACAGGAATAAGATAAAGGTTTGCAGAGCAAGACCCCTGTATAGGTTTGTAGATACATTCAACACACATGACAAACGGGCCCACCAGAGTAACAAAATAGGCCTTGATTATGCTTCAGGTCATGTTTAATAGTGTTGAGATTGTGCCCTCTTTGTGGTTCAGTTGTAGACATGGAACCACTTTGATGGACAGCTAGGAGTTACATCACCTGAGTCTTACTGCACATGCAGACTTCCCATGAGTCTCTCTGAAACCCAGTGGGGGAAGGTGAAACACAATGTAGATTTAAGCTAAAGACATGATAATTAGCCTTAAGGTTGTTCTGGGTCACCTTCTAGATCCTATTGTACCATGCTATTGGGCCTGCAGCAAGGGAGTTCTCTCCATTCTTTTGCAGTTGTCATGTTAAGGTCTGCTTGGTAGATTGGGAGGGTGGTCCCTCCTCCCCAGGTGTGGGCAATTGCTCTGGGCAGGGTCAAGGTGAACTAGCACCAAATCAGCACCTGCCTGTGTCCCCCAGGAGAGCCAGAGGTCCTAACTGTCTATCAAACAAGTCAACAGAATTCCATGGAAGACACTATCCATAATTGATTATAGCATCCAACAAGGACAGCACAGTGACAAATTATATGTAAGGACTGGCAGTAATATGCAATCTCAGAATCTTGTTTTTCCAAGTATGTACTTTTCTTTGTAAAATAGTATAGGCAAGTAATACAGATAGTGAAAAATGGCTTTGTGAGCATATGTCATAACATGCACTTGATTATTCTGTAGAAGGTCTGGTAATTGACAAAGAAGTCAGCTAATGGGTATTTAAGTTCCTACATGCCATGGAGTCCTTTGTTCTACCATTTAACTGGAAAATAAAACAAACTTACAAGTCAATGAGGATACCTTTGAGGAAAAAAAGCAACAATTAGTAGCTTGCATAATCAGTGCAATAATTATTTTATATAATATAAAGTATGAAGTAGGTTCATGCAGCTTAGTTGGCAGCATGATGCCATTTGGAGTCTGTTGGTTTCCATTATCTGGGTTGCCATCCTCAGCAAGTAGGCATTTCCCCTCCAAGTTTGCGTCCCAGGGTCACCAAGTAACTACTACTATTCCAAGCAACACATCCTTACTTCACAGTGTACAAAATGAAAAAGTAGGAGAGGGGGCAGTTCTTACCACATGTCCTTGTCTTTTTCTTTGTCTTTTTTTTTTTTAATGTTCTCTTTTCATCAGAAACGAGAATCTTTCCCAGAAGTCCCTGAAACTATCCTGTATGTCTCATCAGATGAGACTACAGAACTTGTCATTCATCCATCTCTACACCAGTTGCTCGGCAAAGGGTAATAGGATCAATCTGCTTGGTCTAAATCAGTTATGGTTCATCTCCAGCTTGGAAAGCTTGGCTTTCTGGGAACACAGTTTTCCCTGATGCCTTGACATAACTGGCCTTCTGTTTACTAAGAGAAGAGAAAAATGGCTATTGGCTAGGAAACCAACATTGTCTGCACCCATCTGATACTCATTTAAACATTTTTAATTTCTAATTTTCTCTCATAAGTCTATTTCACCTGCTTAAGGTGGAGGTGGGGATTCTATCAGGTGACAAAGAGAATAAAACCTGGGATTTGTATGACAGACACATTCCTATCTGATGTCCCAATATGCCTCTTATACCATCTCTTAAGTGAGATTTGCATGTCATCAACTCATAACATAGAAATGAAAAAGAATGTATAAATTTTATATTTCTGAAATGACATAGACAAAAGAGAAAATATTTCAGAACCTTGTTTTAGGACAAATGCCAAAGTATAGATATGATATTGCCTAAATTTTGGGCAATCCTTTTCATATATACATATATATATGACTTCTTTTATCCTTCTGATGAGATAAATTTTTTTAAAAAATGAATTTAGTAAGAATATTTCAAGCTTTGACAGCCACGCAATAGCTGTCCAAATCATAATGCTTGAGAGTTAATCTAACAAGAAATGAAATTCTGGTGACAAATCATGAGCCTACTAAAGATAATCACTTTATTAAAGTGATGTGTCAGACTGGGTTTTCTGCCTTCTCTCTACATATAATCTATAGGAAAGTGTAATAATAAGAAACTTAAGAAAGTCGATTTGACAGGTCATAGTTAGGGAGGTTTCAGTATTTTTTTGTTTTCTTTTTGTTTTTCAGAGAAAACTAGTTTTGAGAACTATAATGAACTATCAAGGAAAAAGAAAACGCTTTCAGCTGACTGCAGTCCTACCTCTTTGTGTATGTGTGTGGTTTCCTTTTATTCTAGGCTGAGTCAGATGTTTCTTCTCAAAAGTCAAGGAGTCTCAGAGTCTCACAAATGCTGCACGAATTGGTCAAGATAAAAGTGCTGGCCTGACCTTGGCATTCTGTCTCCTTTAAGTCTCATCGCAAACTTTGAATTGGCTACATTTTTTTACTTTGTTGAGGTATGTAATAAGGAAATAAATTTTCAGATCTAGGAGAAAATAGAACAGGTGGCTGTTGTTTCTAAAGCTAGAATATGTGTAGGCTGTAAATGGAGTTCAAGCAGAGGATGTCACTTGGAATGTGAGGTAGGATTGGGGAAAAGCTGCAGGGGTACCTAGCACATGGCAAGTCAACAGAAGAATTTGTGGAAATCCTACAGGGCATATTTCCATAATTTTGTTTTATCAAGGTTTTTTGGGTTCAGTTCTGTGAAGTTTTGAGATGAGAAACACATCTGAAAAGATTCAAATTTGGATGTTTTCAATTATCACTATGGTCAAACAACCATTGTAAATTCATTCTGAGTGTGTATGACTACCTCCATCTTTTAAACACAAAATGCTCCTGGACCATGCACAAATATTTGGAAAAACGAAAAAAGAAAGGATTTCATGGTTTAGGAAAAGGGTTAAAAAATAAACAGAAGTTGCATGTTCATTCTCTTTGATTTTTACAACAGCTTTCTGAAAAAGGGGAAAGTGGGGTTTTGAATGGCTAATTGACTTTTCCAGCGTTATATCTGAGAAGGTTTCGGGTCAGAAACTAGATGACTCTTCAGTTTAAAGCTCTCCCAACCTCAGGTCCAGTGCATTTTCTATTTTACACAACACTATGGAGTTGGTATTTTAACCTAAATCATTTGAGAAAAGTGCTCTGGTTACACACAGCATGGCCAGAAAAATGGCACTGGGAGTTTTCTAAATCGAATCTCCTTAAGTGACCAAGCCAAGTAGGAAGAGCCCTCCCCCATGCATCCATCTCTATCTCTATCTACTAGCTCCCTTTTATTATTCATTTTGATTTTTTCCAGAGAAAGCTTCACATGTAAATACATTTTCTCATGTACATATAAGTATTCAGGAAGATAATTACCTCTGTTCACTTTAAAGGGGTAACATTTATCTCTTTGAAATGGCCATCTCTTTCCTTATCTCATCAGAGTAAACATATGACCAGGGTGTTGTACCTTTGGAGACTTTTCTATCAACAATAATTATAATAACAAAAGAAAACAATAATTGAAAATTTGTGTTTTTGTGAGATAGGTACCTCCAAGACTCTCCTAAAGGACACAGTGGGCGCCTTGCCTTGGTGCTGCCTCCAGAAATTGTGGCTTCTGGGTAGAAGGATGAAGGTGGGTCCTGTCTTAGAGCTGCCCAACCTTAATTCTGTCCCAATCAACTTATAAAACATGACCCCAGACCATAACCAAAGCATTTTTTTCGGTCACAAAAAGGGGTCGATTTTTTGTCTATGGCAAACGTATTTGCTCTGTAAATATATATTATGTTCTTGCTCTTGCTATATAAACCTATCTTTCTCTTCCTCAATAAACCTCATTCTGTACTTGCCTTGCTTTGGTGGGTCTGGTCATTCTTCAGCCAAGAGTGAACCAAGAGCCAAGAATACAGACAACTGCCTGAACCTCAATATTTCCATTTAAAAAATACTCAAAGAAATAAGAATCCAAACCTCCGAAAGAAATAACAATCAGAGATTTCGAAACAGTAGTGATGTTCAAGCTCTATTTTAGAGATAAACTGACTAAAGCATTTAGAAAAGTTACAGTCCCACTTTGGTCTTTTTATTTCACTTTTTTTTTAAGGATAAGATTCATTAATTGTTTCATATGCTAATATAGGTTTTGAGCTCAAATAAAGAAGATAATTTCAATAAAGAATGCACTACAATCATGCAAATTTCCTGGGTTTTATATATGTAAACCTTACACACAACAGAGACCATTTCATTAGGTCAGGGACTTATCCCAGGGGTGTCTGACAGGAAAAAGAGGTGGCAGAGTCAGCAAACCTTCAAATTGAAATTTTAACATATAATTAGGACACATCTCGAAATTATTTAAGAAGGTAAATTATTCCTTCTAAGGGAACAAGCAAAAATTACTGTATCGTCTCAGAGACTAGAAGGCACACCTTAACTTGGTAGAGAATGATGTAACTCACCTGTCCTCAGGGCCTAGAAAGAAACTATTAAAAGGTGAATTCAATCTTTCCTTAAAAGTTCCCTTTACCTTTATGAGGGAACAATAGTTCTGTGTAGAGAACAGCCAAGTAACCTCATGCTCCTTGAGGTGCAAACAGACAGGTACTTATACAATATTTTGTTAAAGGTACTGAGATCCCAGGGAAGCCTGAGAATTGAGGACTAATTACAGATAACTCCAGGAGCAGAGGTGGGTAGGTGTAAGTCGGGACACAGCAGAGAATGTTGAGGACCATTAGTGAGATATGCCAAAAGTCATGGATAACAAGAGGCATATCATTTTTTCCTCAAATAAATTACAGAGCATTCAAGGTCACCACTATAAAAAGGGTTTTCTCGCTGTTCTTCAATTCAGTTTGCTTTCTAAGCAGGCACAGAAATGAAAGAAAAATACCTAGCACCCTGGATGATGGTTTTTCAATTTGGGGAATTCTACAATACCTGCCCTGCAAGTACGCATGCCCACGCAAAAACACATGCGCAGAACGTCCAAAGCCCAGGCCCGGCTTCTTTGAGGCAAGCTCAGTGTAACCAACTGCAGAGCATAAGCCTTTGATTAAAGGAGGAGGAAAGTGAAAAGAACAAGGTCTCAATTGTGTGATTTAACAAAACCCAACGGACAAACTGCCTCCAAATATCTTCTATTCCTAAACTCCATGTGGAAGCTCACAGGTTCATTTCAAAAATTCTGGTAAGTAATAAACTAATCCTGGCACTCCCCAGAATTTGAAAGTGGATGAGCATTATTCAGCCAAGGGCACACCGAGAACTGAGATAAGTGTCTGCAACCCAACATTTCCATTTTAAAAAATATTCAAAGAATTAAAAATCTAAAACTACAGAAGAAATGACAATGAGGGCGGCACCTATGGCTCAAAGGAGTAGGGCACTGGCCCCATATGCTAGAAGTGGTGGGTTCAAACCCAGCCCTGGCCAAAAACTGCAAAAAAAAAAAAAAGAAAGAAAGAAAAGAAATGACAATGAGATTTTAAAACAGTATCAACAATGAAGCTCTATGTCAAAAAACAAAACAAAACAAAACAAAACAAAAAAACAAAACTGACTGCTAAATGGTAAAACCTGCCAAAGATACCCCAGGGCTAGGGGCAGAGAAGGGAGGAGAGGAGGAAGAGGCTGGGTTGCTGCAGAGTGCGGATCTAGAGAATAGCAAGTTTATTGTACAGAACTTATGTCGAATCATCTGCACGTCGCTAACACGGCATGGAGGGTAGTAGGAACCATTATTGGAATGAAAATATACAGATAGTAGGCCTTCTGAATTAAAAACGGAAAATTTGAAGAAAGAGCATCTTGAGAAAACCAATAAACAAAAACACTCAGAGAATGAGCAAAATGCACATCTGCATTTGTAACCTAAATACGGTTAGGTCAAAGGGCACAAACCAGAATTACATCATTTACAAGAAAAGCAACATGAAAAAAAAAAGGAATGGGAAAAGAGATACTAGACGAAAGTAAACAAAAAGGAAGTATTCTGTTTAGGGTTTTTAAAAATAATTTCTCATTCTTTCATATGATACAACATTGTTTTTGTAATGTTTCGTTATAAAGATTCTTAGAATTGATTAAAATAGAACCTCTAGAGAAGTAGCTCTCAAGGTGTGATTCCCACATCTAGGAACTTGTAAGAAATAGAACCTCTAGAACCTCAGCCCAAACCTGAAATCATAGATTCTGGAGATGAGGCCCATGACTTGCTTCCAACAAACCCTCTTGGTGATTCTGTTTATTTTAGGAATTACTTGTGCCTATGAATGTATTAGTGGTTTCACAAGCCTGAAGGGAGCCGTGTGCCAAAGACTTGGGCCATTTGGCTTTAGCAGAGGAAAAACCCTGCCAGGGGCTGGTGATCAGGGTGCAGAAATGAGGGGATGTGAATGAGCCGCAGACTATCGGCAGAGCTCCCCAAACAAACTTTAAGTGCTTTAAGTAGAGAGAGAAAAAGAAAAAAGAAAAAATAGACATATTCATCTGCTCAAGAAAGTTGTCTAAGACTTTGGGTTCAAACAGTTTTGGATTTTAATCCAAGCTCTGTCATTTATAAGTTAAAATGACATTAGGCAAGTGACTTAATTCCTTTAAGCCTTAGTCCCTACATTATAAAATGGAAAAAATAATCTTATCTCAGAAAGTTTTTTTGAGAATTAAATGAGCTAAAGTAATAAAGTTAAGTAGCACTTGGAAGCCTTAGCACAGGTAGTTGTTTTAATAGTGAACGTATGATGGCAGCTAGTCTAGACTTAGCCTCCCTCTGTGCTTTGTACGTTTGGCCTTGTAATCCTCAGAACAATCTTACAAGGCAAATATCATTATCGTTCCCATTTTACAGATGAGTAAACAGAGGCACGGAAACACTGGCTGAAGGTCACCAAATGGTAAGTGTCAGACCCATAATCTAACTCATGCAGGCTGGCCCTAAATCCTGTGCAGGAACCACTATGCTATATGCCTTCCCAGGACTATGCTAATGACCATAATATGGCTCCTCCCATCACTACTACTCAAGACAATCAAACTCAACATATTTTTCCACTTCGCTTTCCACCTATATATTCTTGGAGGTTTGTGTAGAAATGGTGGCCTGCCCAGCTACTGGAGAAATAAACCAGAGTCAGATCTCTTCTGTTATCACAAAAAGATGACCCAAGATTTGGCCCCATAAATTGTCTTTTTATTTGAGGTCTGGCAAATGCATTAGTGCAAATTTGCCCTTAGCTCTCAATGGTGCACACTTTTCTATACCTTCTGCCATTTAACTGAGGCAGACGTTCTCTCACCTCAGCCTCTCTCATGCCAGGATCTTTCAGCACTTTTCTATTGCCTTAACTCAGCAAAACCTTGGGTAAATTCTTCTCCCTACCACACTAGTGCCACTGAGAATTGGTGGAGAATGACACAATTATTATGTGACAATGCATAAATCTGGCAAGCACGTGGTGAATGCACAAAAGAAAATGCCAGCTATTGTTACTACTAGGCAGCTCCCCTCCTTCTTAAGAATGGTTTTCATAGACACTCTGTGTTCTCCAAGTACATGACCCCTGCATTGACTTATCCTCAGCTTCTTGCCACTAAACCAGCAGGCTTCTTTGCATCCTCATCTACAACTGTGACTTCCCTCACCTAAAGGGGAAGAGATGTTCCTTCTCCTACCTTGAGCTGTCTACAGGCCCTCAGGCATTCTGAACCTCCGACTTTCCTGGCTTTTCAAGACCTCATTCATTCACTCACCTTTTTTTTGTTCCATACCTTCAATGTTTTTTATTCTTGAACACATTTTCTAAAATCAACAGAAAAACAATCCCACGTCTTCACCCTTACTCTCTTCTCAACATAGCAAAAACTGGCTTTTATTATTCAAGAGGGTCCCCAGGTAGTTGGCCTGACCAAAGTTACCAATTTTGTTTAAATGTCATTATGTAATCTGAAAATTTACCTTGACAATATTACCACCCCAAGAATCAAAACACAATAATCACAAGATATGCATTGAAACTTCTTTTATTCAAAATGTTAAAAAGGAAAGCAGATGTAAAAGACTGTTAAATAAATTACAGTGAATGCACCTACCTGACTGAAAACTAAACAGTCTTTCAAATGGGTAATTATGAGCCAATATAACAACACATAAAAATTCTTAAGTTAACTTTAACGAGAAAGAACAAAGTTGTTATGAGTCCACTGTGATTACAATAATGGAAAACATCCTTTGGATGAAAAACAAAGGGAGGCGAGCCCACGGATACTGTGCTTGCTTTACTGTTCAAATGTTGACGTATGATTGATATTTTCCCCTCTATTTGCCAAACCTCTTGTAATGTTGTGACATTGTTTTCACAATTTTTTGTAAAAAAAAAAAAAAAAAAAAAGCCTTTCTTTTCCTAGACCAAACAATTCTTACATAAGTTATGCCACATCAGTAAACTTGCCAAGTTTTTCCAGCCTTCCTCATATTTAACGAATATATTGAGGGACTGTGCATCTTTAGCCTGAGGATGGCTGGGGGGTAAATTTTTTTTTTTTTTTCATTTTCAGCTGACATCTCTTAAGCTGCTTCTGTTTGCCTCTATTAAGCTTGGGACTAGTCAACAAGTGAATTGAAGTTGACTTTGATTGGCATAAATACCATATTTATCTTCTCAGATATATAATCAGGAGACAGCTGTCTGGCCACACTTGATTACTAACATATCTAAGGCTAATGTAATATTCAAGTTTATAATCTTGGGTATTAGAGATAAAATCTGAAGGCCTCAGAGATAGCAGGCTTTATTTACTCTGCCCCCAACTTTCACCAAGAAACTACAATGCATTTGTTCATTAATGAGTATCAAGGCAAATTTAAAGAAAGATAAAATACATCTATCATTGCAATTGAAGAGGTCTTTTTTAAGAAAGTCAATGCACCACGCGTTATTAGCAATATTCTGACCGATCAAGAAGTTAAGAAGACTCAAAATGATTGACGACACTGAACATCACACCCATTAAAAATCCATACACACAAATAAATGAAGTGGTCTTCTTTATTATAACATCACTTCACACAAAGTTAATGCAATATAAATGTTATACCTTCTTATCCAAACATTCAGCCTTTCTTTGTCTGCAAGTTTTATTTCATGTGTTTTTCAAGGATGGGTGGATTGTAGGACAAAGTCCCTCATAGGGGCTCATGTTCCCTGGATATTATGGTTCCTTTTTCTATATCTACTAATGAAAAGGAGACTATAAATATTATTCATTACCATCTGAGGCCTGTCATCCTGATTAGCTTTTACAAAACGAACATCTCAAGTCTAGATTAGTATTGTTGGGGTAGGGGGACAGTGTGAGGAATAAACAGTGAAAACCAGACTTTGCTCTGGGACTTTTCAAATGACCTCTACCCACTGGAGTTTCTTATTTCCTATAGTTCCTCCAGGATGCAGTGTTCCCAGCTCACTCCCACAACACCCTGCGGCTGTGATGTGTATGATTTAACATCCAGCCAGTGTGCTGGCAGCAGGTACAACTTGTGGAACTCCTAATTGCAGATACCAGGGAAATGGAACTATATGCCGCAGGGTGGCATATTCTACTATACGCGTAAATGTGATCTTATAAAAGAAAAATGTAAAAACAGTATGGAGGATCAAGATTTGATTAAGCTGTACCTGATATTAGAACACTGGTGTTTTTTCCCAAACCTACCCTGTTAAACTATCTATTGTATATTTGTTTAAGTCAGGGGAGTAGTAGACTCACTAAGCAAAGAAGTTAATTGAGAGAATATTAGGGGTTCACAGGGTGAATGAGAAGTCTGGGGTTTCATATTAGGTGTCAAACTTCTTGGACCTATATACACATTGTCCAAAATTATTCTTATGAGCCACCTGTTACTTGTGCATCGTGAACTAGATGATGAAACTCACATGGCTGCAAGGAGCATGACTCCACTCCCATCACCGTGGTCCCCAGTACCGGGAGCATTTCTGTGCCAGAAATTTAAACTGTCCAAGAACATTTCATGGATCTGCTGAAGCTCCACCTAGAAAATGGATTAACAGTACTCACGTCCCAACTCAATCTTGGTAAATGCACCTGATTTATAGAGCCAAGGTCACATTCTGAGTTTGTTTTTTTTTTATTAAATCATAGCTGTGTACATTAATACAGTCATGGGGTACAATGTGCTGTTTTTTATACAATTTGAAATATTTTCATCAAACTGGTTAACATAGCCTTCATGTCCAGAAGATCAAAAATCACACTACAACAAAGATATTTGTATATTCCGATTTCTTAACTTGCTCCCAGGACCTTAGGGGTCCACAAATAGAGAAATTTTTCCAGTAATAGAAAATGTGCTTTAGACTGCTGGATAGCAGAAAACATTTAAAAAAATGCTACTTTAACATTTTATTGTCATTTTCCATTTTAGTTATTTACTTAATGAAAGATTTGCTTTATTTAAAAAATAAAAGGTGAGCAGAAAAGTGATATATAGCTCTTTAAACTCACCTGTTTCCAAAGGTGTCAGCTGCCTTAAAAAAAACTACTCTTTGTTCTATACTATAGAACCTTTATATATATTATAGAACCTATAGAGAACTCTTAAGAATGTAAAAAGCTATGTGGAGTTCTTTCTGTGTGCCAAAAAGTACAAAACAATCTTTAGGCATGATCTTACTTAACCCTTATATAATACTTAACCCTCATCAATTATTTATCGATGAGGATCAAAGAAGTTGAGCGACTTGCCCAAGGTCACACATGTACAAAGAAAGAGAGTCAGGATTTTGGCCCAGGATGAGTCCTGGCAGATGTTCAGTATTTCATCTGAACCACTAGCCCCCTCTAGAGGCCTTTTAGGGGTTAGCAACACTACCTTGAGGGGTAGCGCCAGCTGCAAGCTCCACACAGCAGCGGTGCTAAGTTGCAAAGAGAAAAGCAACAGGAAGAAACGCAAATTCAGAAAAGCAGCATCTTTCTTTGTGGCTGTATAGTATTCCATGGTGTACATATATCACAATTTATTGATCCATTTGTGAGTCGATGGGCACTTGGGCTTCTTCCATGTTTTAGCAATTATGAGTTGGGCTGTATTCATATGTTTATTAATGTATACACATTCTGGTATATTCTTTGTTATACTGTAATTTTTGGTCTTTTGGATATATACCTAGTAGAGAAATTGTAGGATTGAATGGCAGGTCTATTTTTAGATCTCTAAGTGTTCTCTGAACATCTTTCCCAAAGGAACGTATTAGTTTGCATTCCCACCGGCAATGTAGAAGTGTTCCCTTTACTCCACATCCATGCCAACATCTCTAGTTTTGGGATTTTGCAATGTGGGCTAATCTTACTGGAGTTAAGATATCTCAAAGTAATTTTGATTTGCATTTCTCTGATGATTAAGGATGGTGAGCATTTTTTCATGTGTCTGTAGGCCATGTGCATGTCATCTTCAGAGAAGTTTCTTTTCAAGTCCCTTGCCCACCCTGAGATGGGATCACTTGTTCTCTTCTTGCTAATATGTTTGAGTTCTCTGTGGATTCTGGTTATTAAACCTTTGTCAGAGACATAACCTTCAAATATCTTCTACCATTCTGAGGGCTGTCTGCTTGCTTTACTTACTGTGTTCTTGGCTGTGCAGAAGCTTTTTAGTTTGATCAGTTACCCAGTAGTATATTTTTGATGTTGCTTCAACTGTCCTGGGGATTCTCCTCATAAAATATTTGCCCAGGCTGATTTCTTCAAGAGTTTTCCCTGCACTTTCTTCTAGTATTTTTATAGAAGTATTTTTATAGTTTAAATCTTTAATCCAGTGAAAGTCTATCTTATTTAATGGTGAGAGGGGTGGGCACAGTTTCAGTCTTCTGCAGGTTGCCAGGCAGTTCAGCCAGCACCATTTGTTAAATAGGAAATCTTTTCCCCACTCAATGTTGTTAATTGGCTTGTCAAAGGTCAAATAACATTAAGTAGCTGGGTTCATCCCTTGGTTCTCTATTATGTTCCATACATCTACCTCTCTGTTTTTGTGCCAGATGAACTATTTGGGAGTTTACCTAACAAAGGATGTGAAAGATCTCTATAAAGAGAACTATGAAACTCTAAGAAAAGAAATAGCTGAAGATGTTAACAAATGGAAAAACAGACCATGCTCATGGCTGGGAAGAATAAACATTGTTAAAATGTCCATACTACCCTAAGCAATATACAATTTTAATGCAATCCCTATTAAAGCTCCACTGTCATACTTTAAAGATCTCAGAAAAATAATGCTTCAATTTATATGGAATCAGAAAAAAACCTCAAATAGCCTAGACATTACTCAGAAATAAAAACAAAGCAGGAGGAATCACACTACCAGACCTCAGACTATAGTATAAATCGATAGTATTCTTTTAATTTTCAATCTTCAAGCAAGTCAAGGATCTTGTGCTCTCTGTGGCTCTGAATTGTCTCCTATTTTTCAATAAAAATCATGTTATGACAACCCCTAACAAAGTAGAAAGCTGAGATAACTTCCCTTTTGGGGCACTTGCTCTGTGGTTAAGCATCGCCACTTTGATGCATCCAAGGAGAGGAGGCAGGAATCCAGTCACCAGAAAAGGAGCCAGTGCCCACAACCATTTGGGACTCCAGGGTATCTGGGGCAGAGAAGGATGAGGGAAAGAGAGGGGTGTGGAAAATGGCCACTCTGGGAGCTGGCGGCCAGCCAGGCTACATTTAGGTATAAGATGGGGTATTATATTTGTCAGCTTTGCAGCTGAGTGACTGGCTAGTCCATGCCTAAGTGAAGGGGACAGAATTTGGCCTAGATGAAATGGTTAATTCTACTATTTGGGACAGGCGGGACTCTGGCTTTAAAGTGCTTAATAAAAATGTTACAAAGCAGTTGTGGGGGAAGCCCACCATCAGGATGAAAAGAGCTCTGTCTGTGTCACAGTGCTGAGCACATCACCTCCATACATGGGCTGAGATGCATCTCGAACATGTCCCAAGTGCGGGACTGTAGCTCCTTTTGCACTGAGTGTCGGCCTTCCTCCCACCCACTGGGATGCAAGTCCCTCCAGGCCAAGGCCTTTGCCTGTCCTGTTCACTGCTCTGTGATTGAAGCTGAGCAAAGGGCCTGGCACTTTGAAAGATCTCAATTGTTGTAGATGGAATAACCATCTGTGCTTTAGGAACTCAATGTGACTGGAAAGTTGCTGTGCTGGTTTGTGAAGCTGTTCTCTCTCCCTTCCAGCCCACCCTTCCCTACCCTGCACAGTGAAGCTGGGACTAGGACACTTCAAACCTCATTTCTGTCTTGTCTGTGGCTTGCTGTGAGGCTCTTTTAATACAGAGTGCTTGAGGTAACCTGCTGAGCAAGAAGGGACTCATTCCTACTCCCTATCAGCCCAACCCAGCAACAGTTTTTCATGGCATCTTCTCTCAACAGCTATGAATTCTAGTTTCCAGCTTCTCCCTGTCCCTCAGAGCCAGCCTAACCACACCCTCTGAGAGAGATCAGCAGCACCAGCCAGCACCCACTCCTCAGAGGTCTAGGTCCCAGGTCCATGGGAATCCCTTTTCCAAGCTTATAAATTCTAATAATCCTGAAGAAGTGGTTAACCTCAAGTATATGTACAACTTTGAGCAGTGGTTCTCAGGTGTAGGCCACCTGAAAGCCGTTAAAACACAGTTGCTGACCCCACACTCAGAGTTCCTGATTCAGTTAGAATTTGTAGTTCTAACAAGTCTGCAGGGGATGCTGATATACCTACTCTGGTGCCACACAGGAATACACTGGTGCAGACCCAGGTCCTCAATTATTGTCATGGTTACATTCTCTCTTTTTAAAATAACCGGTATGGTTTCTGTTTTCCTAATTGGGGTCTGTCCATTTCAGAGGCCAAGGCAGAATCACCCCCTAAAAAAACAGTTGGTATTTACCAAAGTATTTCCAGAAGCTACAGGAGCCCCTTTGGTGGCTTTGCTCCTCAGTGGGT